>JAKUCV010001740.1:0-118542 GCA_028386065.3 Turnera subulata | reverse complement strand
AAAATCATCACAAGTGCAATGTCAATCACAAGCACATCAAGTGCAATACCAAACATCAGCACCACAAGTGCAATGCAAACAAGCCAACAAGGGCAGCAAGAATGCCACAAGCATACAACACAATCACATGCACCAATAGGATGCCATTGCATCACAATCATCCACAAATAACCAACAAATCCCAACTGAGCATATTTCGCCCTCAAAGCCCAGCAATGGAAAATTAGTCCAAAATGACCAGCAAGCCAAAACAACACACAATCATGCACAATAAGCATGCAAAATGGCCTTCCGCCCAACAAAGGTGCTAGAATCACTAGCCCGCATAACCTATGTACTTACAAAACAATTAGGCCTCCTTAGGCTAATTCCCTTCCTTTGGAATTATTGGGTTCCCTTGACCTTATTCTCCTGTTACACACACACAAATACACATTATAAATCCATAAAACCAATCATAACAACCAAAATACAATTCAAGCACACAATACTCATTTTCCCCCAATTCGGGCAGAAACTGTCCTGCACCAGCAGCAACTTAAACCCGAAATACTGAGCCCTTAAAGGCTGAACCAGCTCCGGGACTCAACATAGGAGTTGTAGCCCTACCTCGTATCTTTCCATAGAAACCAAGAACATCCTAAACCGAGCTCTGTAGCTCTAGATATGCCTCTCATACCGAGACTGTGTCAAGCAGGAGGACTACTGCTGGACAGTTGCAGTACAGTCAACTTGGAGAGTGCATAACTCACCCAGTTCAGCTCCAAACCCCACATAATCGGTGCCATATGAAAGCTATGGGAGTTAGCTAACCATAGGCTTTGGTTTGACTCAATTCCAACCGGTAGTTTGGCCGAATCCTCCTTTTAGTGGCCAGGGGTCTGTCTGGCCGAGAGCAGAACCCCTAGGCTCACTTTCCTCCTTTCCCCTCTTTTCTCTCCTTCTCTCTCTCTCTCTATCCTTAGCCACGAATTTGGTCTGATCAAAATGGTAAGAGGTGCCTGGTTTCACCCCTTAAGTGATGGTAAGTAGGTGACTAAGCACCTACTTGCCACACTTGCCAACTTGGTGCCACTTGCACCAAGTTGGTGCCACCTCGAGCTTAATTGTGGCCAATTGGCCCGTGCCACACAAGCTGCTAGCTTGCACACCCAAAGTCTCCAGCAACATATCTTCGAGCCACATGTCGAACTCCGATTGGTCGATTTGGCAATTTACACATTTACCCTTATCGAGCCCAATTGTGCACCGACGGGCACACCAATGCCCCGATTGTGCACCTTTTCGCACCAAATCGAGCCAATCGATAATCCCTTGGCCAATTGTGCCTCTAATATGCCTATTACACCAAGTAAATACATTCCAATCATTAACCATCATTTATTGGCCAATCAAGCAAGCCGGGCACTCTGTACACCAAAATAGGCCAATTGTGCCATCGGGTCACTACAAACCTATGTGTGTGCTCTAAGCCAATCCAATGCTCACCATTGCCCTCAATCCGACACTAATTTATATTATCGTGCCCAAAACCCGCATTAACTTGTACACCACGAATGTTATCATCGCCTATCGATTTCCTGACAAAGGAACCAACAATCACGAACATCCCCAATAAACGTGTTACACCCAACTCTTGTAATGTTGGCATCCCACTATACTCTAGGGTGTACTTAGGGGTATCACAGTATCCCCTCCTTCAGAAAAATTTCGTCCTCGAAATCTGAATATTACCATAACCTCAAAGATAACATCAATCTTTCCGTATTACTCTTAATCAACCTTAAATATTCTCATAAGCGATTGCTTTACTCCATATTCCATTCTTTCTCTATCTTTACTAAACCTCTCAACTAGTACCTCCCTAACTTAGATACTCCAAATAACGTGTCTAGTTCACCAATATAAATGAAATACTTCCTTATTGTCCCATCTTACTCTAACCCGTGTCACAGACCTTAATAACCGAATCATATTCTCATGGATTATTGCTCTTCTCACCGTCCATACACCCTTTCTAACACCACCAAAAGCTTCCACCTCTTATTTACTCCACTATGGTGCACCATTAGCGCACTACTGTGCCAATGGGTCAACAAAACCAATTACCCCAACCGGACCACAAATGCGTTACCCGCACATTGGTGCTCACTGGTGCGCAAATCGCACCAGCTGAGCCATCAAAATATCCCACTCAAGCCAATTGCATACGAAACAAACCAATCATACTTCCGCTGCGCAACTCCGCTTAAACCTCAACATCTAAACTTAGTATCATCTCCCAAGCATTACCATCCTCAAGTGTTTCCATTAACAAAAGATATGATCAATTTCCTTTCAATTTCTGGTAATAACTCCCAAAAGTATGCATCAATATACCTCCTCAGAAGTTAACATTTCATAATCTAACTCCAAATAATCAAGACTAACTCTAAATAACCATGGGGTTCAATCATTCTTTAATTACGAACCCTATTCTAAAACTTGGTATTCCCGACCAACTCGTTCAAACCTTACTCATCCTTAGGTTCCCCGACGCTATCTACTACCCCAACGCTATCTACTACCCTTAACTTGCTAGTATTGAGCTAAGACACCCAAAATACAAAATCAGTCTATACTTAGACATCACTCTCCTAGAACACTTTCCACCTATATCTCAATTCTTCCTTTAGTTCAAAACTATCCCAACCCTTCACATGACATACTCCACCATCATTTACACATCTTTAAATCCATAAAACCATTACTTACTTCCTTTAATACCTTATTCCCAAATGTTCCATGCCAACATAACCTGCCCACGACTTTCCAAAACAACACATCAAGCAAACATGAAAACACAGCAACACATAAAACACAAACAATGCATATAGAACGCAAACCTCTCACCACACCCCAACTTCTAACTCGATGGGTATTAGCCAACAAGACTCAACAACCTATGACCCTTCAGCAAAATTATAAAACCAAGCCCCCTTACCAATTCGGTCACACCCATATGACAAAACCGACATTAGACACCTATCCCTTTTATAAAACATGCTCGGCTACCATAACTGTCACGCCCCCGCCAAGCGCGACCGGCCAGGTACCATGTGCACCCACTCTGTGCCACAGGGCACCCAAAGGCCTTTTACCAAACCAACCAGAAGCTTTTTGCCTCTGCCTCGCGGGTTACCAACCAAAACATAAGCGCAGCGTAAACGGAAGCAAAACCGACTATGCAAAGGCAACAAAGACATTAAAAAGTTCCAAAACACATTATTAAGAATAACTCCACTAATGTTATAAAATCGTTGCTACAAAGGGGCACTAACTTTTCCTTTACAAAAACATTACCTCCAAGTAAAAACCAATACAATTAAATAATTCATGGAATCCGACTCGACTATACCCATCGACCTATTGCCCGTACTCTCAATCTCGCACCTGTAAGACAAAGGGAGAGATAGGGGGGGTGAGTATAAAACTCAGCAAGTAAATAAGCCATGCAAGAAAATAATCACAAAATGCACACAAGGCTCGGCATGGGCAACACACAGTCAAGCAGCACATAAATGGTGCAATGCACAAGTACCGGGCACTCACGCCTCGGAACAATCCATTTCCAAACCACCATGACCAGGCCCACGGGTAAGCCTTGTGATGTACTCTGGGCCTACTTGCATACCCCAGCAGCCCTGCACACATGCACAATCATATCCCACAGCCCCACGTACGAGGCATAACCGAATAGCCCACAAGTGCATATGGCTTGCTACCGAGGCACACACAGCGCCCTTCGTAGCACCACCCAAATCCATATACGCCAACTCCACGTTGGCCCTTTTCCATATTTTGCCAACTCCACGTTGGTCCTTTCCATATACGCCAACTCCACGTTGGCCCTTTTCCATAATACGTGCACCCTTGTGCACCCAACCAACTGGCCAGTGGTACCACAATCACACACACATTCAAGATAATGCAATGCCAATCAAAATCATCACAAGTGCAATGTCAATCACAAGCACATCAAGTGCAATACCAAACATCAGCACCACAAGTGCAATGCAAACAAGCCAACAAGGGCAGCAAGAATGCCACAAGCATACAACACAATCGCATGCACCAATAGGATGCCATTGCATCACAATCATCCACAAATAACCAACAAATCCCAACTGAGCATATTTCGCCCTCAAAGTCTAGCAATGGAAAATTAGTCCAAAATGACCAGCAAGCCAAAACAACACACAATCATGCACAATAAGCATGCAAAATGGCCTTCCGCCCAACAAAGGTGCACTAGCAATCACTAGCCCGCATAACCTATTTACTTACATAACAATTAGGCCTCCTTAGGCTAATTCCCTTCCTTTGGAATTATTGGGTTCCCTTGACCTTATTCCCCTGTTACACACACACAAATACACATTATAAATCCATAAAACCAATCATAATAACCAAAATACAATTCAAGCACACAATACTCATCTTCCCCCAATTCGGGCAAAAACTGTCCTGCACCAGCAGCAACTTAAACCCGAAATACTGAGCCCTTAAAGGCTGAACCAGCTCCGGGACTCAACATAGGAGTTGTAGCCCTACCTCTTATCTTTCCATAGACACCAAGAACATCCTAAACCGAGCTCTGTAGCTCTAGATATGCCTCTAATACCGAGACTGTGTCAAGCAGGAGGACTACTGCTGGACAGTCGCAGTACAGTCAACTTAGAGAGTGCATAACTCACCCAGTTCAGCTCAAAACCCCACATAATCGGTGCCATATGAAAGCTATGGGAGTTAGCTAACCATAGGCTTTGGTTTGACTCAATTCCAACCGGTAGTTTTGCCGGAATCCTCCTTTTAGTGGCCAGGGGTCTGTCTGGCCGAGAGCAGAACCCCTAGGCTCACTTTCCTCCTTTCCCCTCTTTTCTCTCCTTCTCTCTCTCTCTCTATCCTTAGCCACGAATTTGGTCTGATCAAAATGGTAAGAGGTGCCTGGTTTCACCCCTTAAGTGATGGTAAGTAGGTGACTAAGCACCTACTTGCCACACTTGCCAACTTGGTGCCACTTGCACCAAGTTGGTGCCACCTCAAGCTTAATTGTGGCCAATTGGCCCGTGCCACACAAGCTGCTAGCTTGCACACCCAAAGTCTCCAGCAACATATCTCCGAGCCACATGTCGAACTCCGATTGGTCGATTTGGCAATTTACACATTTACCCTTATCGAGCCCAATTGTGCACCGACGGGCACACCAATGCCCCGATTGTGCACCATTTCGCACCAAATCGAGCCAATCGATAATCCCTAGGCCAATTGTGCCTCTAATACACCTATTACACAAAGTAAATACATTCCAATCATTAACCATCATTTATTGGCCAATCAAGCAAGCCGGGCACTCGGTACACCAAAATAGGCCAATTGTGCCATCGGGTCGCTACAAACCTATGTGTGTGCTCTAAGCCAATCCAATGCTCACCATTGCCCTCAATCCGACACTAATTTATATTATCGTGCCCAAAACCCGCACTAACTTGTACACCACGAATGTTATCATCGCCTATCAATTTCCTGACATAGGAACCAACAATCACGAACATCCGCAATAAACGTGTTACACCCAACTCTTGTAATGTTGGCATCCCACTATACTCTAGGGTGTACTTAGGGGTATCACAGTTTCTGCCTCTACTGCTGATAATGAGGTGTCATGAAGACTTCCTGGAAATGATCGGGGACAATGAGCCTTAGTGGAAATCTTGCGATTTGCAGGTGGAATTAGGCTTGTAATTGGGTTCGTAATGAACAACAGCCTCAGGAACAACCTCAAGGGTTCTGCAACAGGCTCATGCTGTGGCAGAGGCTGTTTCTTCAAATTCTTCAATGAAATCTTCCCAAATTGGTTGAAATGCACCTGAAATCACTAATTATGCAGTAAAGGGTAGGAATACAAGAAATACGACGGAATTATGCATAGGAGGCACATAATCATGAAAGAACGAGTATATATCATGCCTAAAATCATGCCTAAAACTATGCATATTTCTCATGCATCAAAATACCCCAAACTGAAGATTTTGCTTGTCCTCAAGCAAACAGAAGAATAAAAGGAGGCATGATTTAAATGAGAGAGAAGGCTAATCTCAATGCATCGAGTTTTCACTATGCTTCTTCCTTGTGATGTCTCAATTTAAGCATTTTTAAATTTTCCTCCAAAACTGCATCAATCTCAATCAAATTCCCTGTCAGTAGATTTTTGTCATAAAAATTGCGTAGGAATAATCCTTCAACTAACCTCCAATCATCTGTCGTCAAATGGATCTGCCCAAATCATTTTCCGATAAGTGAAAACATTACCTCATATGCAGACCCACTATCCGTTATCTCCACTAAAGTGCAAAAGTAATCAAGCAAGGAACTCCAGGACTTTTCTATGTTGTGTCGAGGCTAGGGTGATGGTCGTCAATGGATGGTGGATGGACTGAGCAAAAGTTGGTGGCCTGTGAACTCGAAACCTCCAGTTTATTTTATTGACAGTCTGAGGCTGTATAGGGACTGTTGACTCTATATCCCATGCGTTTTCATGCTACCAGAGGCTCAATGTATCCTCTTGTGTTGAGATGGAGTTCAATTCACAAAATGTTTCTTTTCTCCTAATTTCTCTTTCCCATGTCTTTCTTTTTTTTTCTTACTGGCTACCTCGTTTTTTGTTCTATGAACTTGAATTTTTTTTTTAATTTTGCAGCTGGGAAGAGGGCAGTACAAGATGTGTGGTAGCATTCTGGGTATGTATTTGTTAAGTGAAAACAGCCTCAGATGCTTGGTAAGATTGAATCTTGTTCACAGACTCATCAACAGGGTGAGGCTGTTGGAATGAAATTGTGCCTTAGCACATGATGGCCCCTGTTTCGGCTTCAAGTGGCTGAGGTGAGGTGAAACAGGGTGAAGGAATAAATTGGAGCCATCCCAGTCGGCTCAAATGTGGTTGTAATGGACAGATGAGTGTGGTATGGATTTATGTGGTCTGTTGGGTATGCAAAAGTTGGCCTAGATCCTTTCCTTGCTTGAAGAACTCTTACTTGTATTTCGCCTTGATAGGAATAAGGATCTGTTCTGAAGGTAGACAGGCTGAGCCTGTGGCATTTTGAAAACCATTTAGCAAGATTCTTCTTTTCTGACAGATTCATGGAGTGCAATTGTTTGATTGTACCTGTTTTGCTTGTTTTGAAAATGATGACAAGTCCTGAGAATAAAGATTGAGCAGTATTAAATGGAAAAGGGAAAGAAGCATAAATATTATGACAGGCTCATACTGTAGAAAAGCATAATGAAGAACATAATAGCATTGAAATTTCATTGTTCCCAGAAAAATACACAAGGCAAAATTGCACCCTAAAAGTACCCCAAACTGAAAATTTTGCAGTGTCCTCACTGCTGAAACTAAACAGAAAAATGGGTGCAATGTTAAAACAAACATAATCAAAAATGAAAGACAAAAGTGCTGCAAAAATACCCCAAATTGAAAGTTCTATCTTATGTGGTGTGGTTGAGCATCCTAAAACTAGATTAGAGGTGCTGAAAGTTCGTCACAGGCTTAGCCTGTGTTGAGGCTGTGCAAGCATTAAAGTCCTTTTTGCAATGAAATGAATAAGACTTAAAATCGAAAAGGGTATAGAAGGACTTCCTTGATGAGTCTCTGACTTGATGACTCCTTCCTCCATCGAGTTGCAGCAACTGATTTTTTAAAACAAAAGAGACACACAAAAACAAAGTAATCAAATGGAAATTAAGGAAAGGTAAGGGAAATAAAAAAATTACCTCGCTTGGGTTGCCTCCCAAGAAGCGCTTCTTTCATGTCTTGTAGCTGGACATCCTTCTTGTTTAGGTGATTGGAGGGTTCTGAGGAGATTGACTCTCCCTGAAAATGTCCATGGTAGGGTGATAGATTTTTACCTTTTTACGATAGACCATGAACGGGCTGACCCCGTCACCATCAATTTTCATTTCTCCATGAGACAAACAATGAAGAATGTTAAATAGACCAGACCACTTGGATCGTCTCTTATCCCAAAAAAGGATTTGGTCTTCTTTCTTGAAACCACGCTTGATTTTTTTTTTTACCACTGTGCCTTTTTGTGGTTCTTTCCTCGTAAACTATGGCGTTCCCATTTATATCCAAATGCACTTCATTCAATTCTGGAGGAAGGGGTTTTATCTTAATATTTGGTGCAAGATCGTCAACTCCAATTTGATTGATAGGCGGCTCCGGTTGGACAGGCTGGTGGACGGGCTGGACATGCTGAGGCTGTGTTGGGCCTGTCGTTTTGGCTTAATATTGTCATCAATAGTGTCAACCTGGTAGCAGGTGCCGAAGCTCAAATTTGACTTAGGGGCCTAGAGCATACTGAAATTCATCGTATTTTCTCCAATTCTCAGTGTCACCCTTCCTTCCTCAACATCAATCAATGCCTTAGTCGTGGCAAGAAAAGGTCTCCCTAGAATGATGGGTGTGTGGGCATCTAATGCTATATCCATGACCATAAAATCAACAGGAATAAAGAAGACACCAACCTTCACAGACACATCCTCTAGTACTCCCACAGGATACACAAGTGATCGGTCAGCAAGTTGGATTTTTATCCTTGTGGTCTTGATGTTTCCAAGGTCCATACCTTGAGTGATGGAAAGTGGCAGCAGGCTCACACTAGCCCCTAGGTCGCATAGGGCCCCTTCGATCTTCTTACTCCCAATATTGCATGGAATTGTAAACCTCCCTGGGTCTGAGCATTTTTTGGGTGGCTGATGTTGAATGATAGCTCTTCCATGGGCTGTCATAGCTATAGTCTCAATTTCTTCAATGGTTCTCTTCTTTGTCAAAATCTCCTTGAGGAACTTAGCATATGAAGGCACCTGTGTCACCACGTCACTAAAAGGAACATTCACATATAACTTTCTTAGCATTTCCTTGAACTTGCTAAATTGCTTTTCCAATTTGGCCTTGTGCTACACTTCTGGGTATGGGAGTGGAGGTTGGTATGGTCGGACAGTCTGGGGCTGTTTCTCTGCTTTCTTCGTGCTAACAGCCTCAACCACAGGCTTAGCGACAGGCTGGGCCTGTGTCTGCACTGTCCGTTCCAAGCTGGATGTTGATGCTGTCTGCTCCACAGCATCAGGCTGTCTTGGTGCTGTACCCCTTAACTCCTCTTCACTGTGAAGGATTACAGCGTTGCAATGTTCAATCCTCGGGTCCTCCACTAGTTTCCCTGGAAGGGCTCCTTGCTGATTGGTGGTTGTCGAGGCTTGTTGGGCAATTTGGTTCTCGAGGATTCTGTGGTGGGATTTGATTTGACTAATTTCCTCTCTCATTTTGTTCTGGTTTGTGAAGATGGACTGCAGCATGCTCACCATGTCCGTGTTATTGCCTTGCTGTCCTCCTTGGTTCTGCCTCTGGTACTGGGGCTGTCCACCTTGATGTTGTCGCTGAAATTGGGGCTCTTGTGGGATTTTTTCTTCATTTGGTCCCCTCTAAGAAAAATTTGAATGATTCCTCCAAGATGGATTATAAGTGTTCCCATATGGCCCTTGCTTCTGCTGGATGAAAATTGCTTGCTCAGAATCACACTCGGTAAAAAGTAGGCAATTGGACGTGCTGTGAGGTCCTCCACATCCTTCACAGTCTGAGGCTATGGATGTGGCTGCTTTGACTTGAGCTGTCCCTAATTGTTTTTCGAGGGCTTCAATCTCTGCCTCTAGCTTGGTTACTCTATCTACTCCAATTATTCCGGATGCCATGACTCCTCTGATCTGGGTTTTCCTTTTGGACAGGGCTTCAAGAATGGCAACTCCATCATTGTAGTCCTTGTCCAGAAATGAACCATTCGCCATTTTGTCGAGGGTGTTCTGGTCTTCATCACTTAGGTTGCAATAAAATTACTCAAGCTGCACGGCCTCATAAATTTTGTGGTTTGGGCATCTCCTCAAAAATCCCCTGAAGCGCTCCCAAGCATCACGAATGGATTCATCATAGCGCTGGGAAAATCCTATCAGCTGCTGCCTCAAGTTTGCAGCTTTGCTCGATGGGTGGTAATCCTTCACGAAAGCTCTGACCAGGCTGTCCCAATCTGTGAAATGGCCTGCCTCATGGTTGTTAAACCATTCGAATGCTGCATCTCTGAGTGAGAATGGGAATACTCTCATGTACAGCTACTCCTTGGTCATTTCGGCTATGTTCACAGTGCTTCACACCCGCAGAAAATTCTGCAAGTGTGAATTTGGATCTTCTGAGGGTAAGCCTCCAAATGTGCGCCTCTCCAACATGCTGAGCAAGTTTGTTCTGATTTCATAGGGGGCATCTACATTTGGGATGGCTATGCTGTTGTGGATGATGGTGGTGGGTGGTTGTAGGAGCTGTGACATGGGGATGTAAGGTCGCACAGGCTGAGCCTGTTCAACCTCTGGGTGTGCTCATTCGTTGAGTCTGTCCGCCATGTTGTGCTGTTTCTCCTTGTTCTTCTTGCGGAACTCGCGGGCTGCCTTTTCAATATCCTGGTGGAAGGTTAGAGATGGCTTCTTGCTCCTGGTTTGGGGCATGCACCACCTGAAAGCTTCAAACTTGGAAAAAGAAAGGGGTAAGATTTTGAAAAGTCTAATAAATCAAAAATAAAAAGTAAAAAGAATCAAGCGCCAGTCCCCGACAACGACGCCAAAAAATTGATGCGTGTGCTATCCTGCAAGTGCACAGGGTTGTTGTAGTTCTTTTATCAAGGTCGTATCCACAGGGACTGGGTTGAATCTATTTTCCTTCAATTTCGGACAAACTAGACTTGAGAACAATTAAACAAGAGAGGATTGGATGATTAATGATTAAAAATAAAAATGAGCAGTAAGGTAAATATAACAGCAAATTAAACGAGGAAGAGATCAGAAATGGTGAGTTCTTAGGCATTCGGGTTCCACATTTCCTGATTTATGCTTATAAATTTCTCAATAGCATCATCACAGGCTGAGCCTGTGGATGAGGCTGTGACTAATTAGATGTCTTGTCGGGGCTCCCAACCTGAGGTACTATCGACGACTTTCGATCTTATTAATAGTTTCGTAAGCTTCCATCTACCCCTTGTCACTAGAGTAAACGTCGACTTAAGAATGAAGTTTATTGTTGGTGCTAATACCCACAGTCTCTCCCTATCTTCTTTTGAATGTCCAAGGAGTGAAGGCTGACTATTGTAGGTCTAGCACTCCTAGCTTCTCCTTTCGGTCCTTCACCAGGCTGCTACTAAACTAAGAATACGCCACCCAATAATCAATCAAGAATAAAACTAGGGGTTGTGTTATCTCTTGACTATACTATCACGGAATGAGGCTGTGCTGGGCACAGCCTGATGCTGTCGACAGCAAGGGAGTCAATTATAGGAGGCGCTCTCAACCTATACTGCACCCATTCGCTTTCGCTCGCAGGTGCCTCCCAAGGTTCTCATCTTCTTGGTGCTTTCGCATAGGTCAAACTCAAGGGCGTGAAGATTGGTGTTGAGGCTAATTCCTCAGTTAGTTTCTAACCTCGTCACAAGCCAGAAACTAAGAGTTTTGTTGTTGTTGTTCTAGTGGCTATGGTTTCTCCTTTTGGTTCTTCATCTAGCTACCGATGTTCATGCATGGGTTTGATCAGAACCTAAAGATGGAGAGGGCTCTAATTAACTAAAGCAAAAAAGAAGGGTTAAGAACATGAGCAATTTTATTTCGCAAAAACCGGGTACATGCTTCCCCCTTCAACCTAAGAAGGGGTTGTTTAGTTCATACTCAAAATTATAAAACAGATGGGTATATATGATGGCATAATTTCTGGAACGATTTGGAGGCTAGGGGCGACACGATTTCTGCCCAGAAAAGGGTGCAGAATTGTGTTTCCCCTTGAACCCGTGGTGTTTCTGGGTTCTGCCCCTGTTCCAGAACTTCTGCAAGTTCTTGTATTTCCTGAGCTTTTCTCTGGATTCCTCGATGCTTTCTAGCATGCCTTTCTCTTCTTCCCTTCGCCCTTTTTGTAGGTGCAGTTCCTCTGTTCTTCTTCCTCCCAACTTGCTGGAGAGTATGGGCGTTTGGGCAAGTTGGCTTAGCAGTCCTCCAGTGTGTGTTGTCAGGATAGGCGTGATGGGCAGCAACTTAATTGGTGGATTGTGAGTTCCAAGGTGCCCCTTTGCAGAGGATAAGAGTTCTTTAAGCCAGATTCCCTGTGAGTGGCATGTGCCTATTCCTTTTTCCCTAGAAAGTGCTCTGGGAATGTCAGGAGAATGCTTGTTTATGTTAGTGGAGCATGTAGTGCGAGTGGCGCAATTTTATATTATTCCTGAAATTTTTGGGTTTTGCAGGACACACAGCATGAGCCTGTCGTCACACAGGCTGAGGCTGTGCAAGGTTCAATTGCAGTCCTCCTTCGACTTCTTCTTTGGTTGGTTTCTGCCTCTACTGCTGATAATGAGGTGTCATGAAGACTTCCTGGAAACGATCGAGGACAATGAGCTTTAGTGGAAATCTTGCGATTTGCAGGTGGAATTAGGCTTTTAATTGGGTTCGTAATGAACAACAGCCTCAAGGGTTCTGCAACAGGCTCGTGCTGTGGCAGAGGCTGTTTCTTCAAATTCTTCAATGAAATCTTCCCAAATTGGTTGAAATGCACCTGAAATCACTAATTATGCAGTAAAGGGTGGGAATACAGGAAATACGACGGAAGTATGCATAGGAGGCATATAATCATGAAAGAATGAGCATATATCATGCCTAAAATCATGCATAAAACTATGCATATTTCACATGCATCAACAATCAGTTCGCTAACGCATTAGCCATACTCTCTTCAATGATGGGGATGCCAAACAATGCCATCATCATGCCATTGAAAGTCCGAAGGAGAGAAAAGCCATCCTTCTGCCAGAAAGAGGGAGCGAGTGAATCCTGGTTTCAAAATTATCTGAATGAGTTGAATCCCAATAAAACTTCCATCATGGTCCTCACCACTACGTAGGTAGATCAACCATTACATGTCCAGAATGAACATGACGGTGACTCGGACCATTGGTGTGAGGACATATTGGAATACCTTAGGGAAGGGACATTCCCTGAGGGGACAACGGTTGAGGAAAAGAGGACT
The DNA here is from genome assembly GCA_028386065.3 of Turnera subulata. Lineage (NCBI taxonomy): Eukaryota > Viridiplantae > Streptophyta > Magnoliopsida > Malpighiales > Passifloraceae > Turnera > Turnera subulata. The sequence continues at coordinate 105,407 of JAKUCV010001740.1, read as the reverse complement.
CTAAGAAGAATAGCTGGAGGGTATGTCATATGCGCTAGGAAACTTTACAAAAGACACGCTACGTGGGTCCACTTGTTATGCTTAGGTACAAAGGAGGCAGAACAGATCATGGAGGGAGTACATGAAGGAGATGAGGGCCCACACATGGGAGGAGACATGTTAGCTCGAAAAAATATTACGGTTGGGGTACTTTTGGTCAACAATGAAGGCTGACTGTGGGAAATTCGTGAAGTGTTGTCATACATGCCAAGTCCACGGGAGGTTGCAGCAAAGGCCTCCACTACCATTAACGCCCATGTCTTCACCTTGGCCATTCTCAGCATGGGGCATTGATGTTGTTAGAAAAACAATCCCAAAGGCTATAAATGGACACGAGTACTTACTGGTGGCAATCGACTATTTCACCAAATCGGTGGAGGCTGAGTCATATGCCGTGCTCACATATAAGAAGGTGGTTGAATTCATCCGTAATAACATTATTTATCGTTATGGCGTCTCACAAGAGTTGAAATTGGGTAATGGCTCACACTTCAAAGATGATGTTGAAAGGTTATGTCGGAAATTCGGGATCCAGCACCACAATTCTTCACCACATCGGCCCCAAGCCAATGGTGCGGTGGAAGCCACCAATAAGAATATGAAGGCCATCCTGGGAAGGATGATATCTACACACCTAGAATGGGAAGAAAAATTGCCATTGGCTCTATGGCTATACCGGACCTCCATTAGATCCTCCACAGGCGCAACTCCATACTCTATAGTGTATGGCATGGAAGCCGTGCTGCCTATAGAACTTGAAGTGCAATCATTGAGGGTAGCCCTGGAAAGCAAGCTCCTTGAAACGGAATGGGTGCAAGAAAGTCTTGATCAATTGGCATTGCTGGATGAAAAGAGACTGTCAGCCTTATATCATGTGCAGGGATACCAAAAAAGAATAGCTCGGGGTTTCATCAAAAGAGTCAAGGAAAGAGGTCTGAAGGAAGGGGATTTGGTGCTAAAAGAAGTAAGACAACCAGTGTACGACCCTAGGGGCAAATTCAAGGCTAAATGGAATGGGCCTTACATCATCAAGGATATTCTACCAAAGGGGGCAACAAGAGTCAGAGATTTGGATGGGAACGAGTTTCGAGAGCCAGTCAATCCAGATCAGTTAAAGAAATATTATGTGTAATCTGAATCGATGTAAAAAGAAATATGTAGACCTGGTTCCTTGCGCTCGAAAAAAGAAAAAAAAAAGTAATGACGAGCCAAGGATACATAGGAAACCCAACTTGGGTCCGGTCACTTTATTAATAAAAACCAAAGGTTGACAAGAAAGGAAATGGGAGTTCATTCACTCGTTTATTTTGCATGCATTATACATGTCATAAATACTCATCTAAGCGAATTATCTAAGTACGCCTAAGCTTCTTCCTCATAATCACTAGGGGACTCAGGCTCCTGGCGAACATTCGATCCCAAGAGTCTATATCTATACGCAGAGAGGATATGTTCAACCTCGCCACACTCCTCTTCAACCACCTTTGATAATTCATGGAAGAAGAGGGATGGGCGATGATGCAAATCTTCATCTTTGTGGGAAGACTCCAGTACCCTTGCAAAAGCTTTATGGTGCGCCCATCCATTAACCTGTCAAGAGGCGAGCGGGGAAGGGGAGGAATTATCTAATCATGCCCAAATTGCTTGACTACCCTGGATGGATAGTAAAAGGTAGTCCGAAGAATACCTGTGAGCAGTACAACCTTTTGACCAGCAGTGTGGACGAGCACCTCTTGCATCCCGAACCAAGGACAGTGCCACATGAATTGGTATTCCTCTAAGTGCTTCATGAAAGTCACCCATTCCTTGACAGAAGAAGGGGTAAAGGAAGAGACCCGTTCATGGTATTCCCCTAAAGTATACAAACCAAATCTTGGAGGATGGATCAATTTGAGATGATTGCACAGCCACATCGACGAAGAAACAGAATCATAAGAAAAGAGGGGAGGAAGATGAATTCCAAAGATGCATGAAAGCTAAAGGCGATACCTGGTGGAGTAGTGGAGAACCAGTCAAGGGTCTATCAGGGTAAGCCATCAGGTTGTCTAAACAAGCAAGAGTTTCCCCTAAAACAGTAGGCACTATGCTGTGACCACTAAACAGCTCGGCTACCAGTGCACCTATACTTAGAGAACAGGTACCGGAGTGACCTATCAGCAGGAATTCACACACCATCACAAGAGCTAAGGCAAGATCATGCTTATCTTTTCAAGATGCGTCGCATTCTAGATACCCGCGCAACACAACATCAACAGAGTATTGAACAACTAGTGGTGACAAATTCATATGCGCATCCTTGCCCGTCAAATATTGCATCTGGTCGTCGATAACAGATAAGAAGGCACTAACCTTAGATTTAGTCACTGCAGTAGGAGAAACCATGGCAACATCATCCTTCACCTAGGTTTCAAGGAGTGCACAAAATTCATCCACCAATGGGCAGAGTTCCACCATAGAGGGGCCAAAACAAAACACGCGGCCAACAATGTCATAGTCCCAGAACATTGTTGCAGCACGAATCAAGTCCTCGTCAACCTTCACTGTGGCGAGGTTGAATAAGGCAGAAAGCCCTGGTAGCTTGAAATCAAGGTGACGCATTTAGGGAACATCCTCCATCCACTGGAGCACTTTGGCACGAAAATCTCCACTCATGGCCACCTCAGATGTGTTTTGAAGATATTCTAACAAGTTATAGATGTCTCTAGGTACCCAAGGTCTTATTTATACCATTCCAAGGTCGGTGAATTTTGTGAAAACCCTAAAGCCCAGGCCTGAAAACCAAAAAGGAAAGGTTCAGGGGGACATAACTGCCACCACCGGAGATCATGTCGCGAAGACCACCGACCTGAAAACTAAAAAGGAAAGCTTCAGGGGGACGTAACCGCCACCACTGGCGGTCCTTCAATCACATGACCGCCAGGTCGATAAAGCGAGCCCGCCCGAAAAATTCCACAAATATCCAGGAAAATTGGGGGAGAGAGGGAGAAGATAGGGGAGAGAAAATAAATGGAAAACAGAGGAAGAGAAAAGAAAATTACACTCGTCTGCTGAGGTCAAACTATTAACTGAGAAAAGGGGCACCTGTTTGCTTTTGTTTGAATTTGTAACAATAAATGTCTGTATGTGAATTGTATCATGCGTGTATAACTTCTCAAACCTTCACAAAATACTAGGGGCATCACTCCCTACCTTCTGGTTTGTATGTTTCAAGGGGCACAATACACCTAATTAGATTGATTTACGGACATAGGATCCAGACAACTCAACCATGAGATCAAGAAACCAGCCAAAAGCCAACTATCCAGTCATCCAGATATGAAAGGACCCAAATAAAACCAGATGAGGGAGAAGCCAAAGAGGAGTCCAAGCATGAGGGATTTAGACCTTGAGAGAATTAGGAGAGATTCTAAAGCCGGGAGCCAGCCCCCGCAGACCATGAGAGAAGGGAAACCAGACGTGAAGGAATCCAGATAAGAGAAAATCATTAGGAGAGTGAGACAAACCAAACACGAGGAATCCAGGTGAGAGAAAACCATGAGGGAGTCCAGACATGAGGGATCCAGACATGAGAAAAACCAGTAAGCCAAGAGCCCAGCCCTTGCAAACCCAAATGACCAGACCTTGAGACATACAAATCAGAAGCCGGGAACCTAGTTCTCGCAATAAGGAAACCAGACAAAAGCCGTGTACCCAGTACCCGCAAAACCAAAGCCGAGGACCTGATTCTCACAAAACCCTGGGATGAGATGATTCCCAAAGACCGAACGTTGAATATCCAGTCGACAAAGATGAGATGATTCTTTGTCAATGACCCCGATAGATGAGATGATTCTATCGCGCCGAGATGAGATGATTCCAAGAAACCATAACTTGGGTTGAGATTATTCCCAAACAGAATCTAGCCGACAAAGATGAGATGATTCTTTGTCAACAACCCGATAGATGAGATGATTCTATCTCCCCAGGATGAGATGATTCCCAGAAATCAGGGATGAGATGACTCCCAAAAACCGAGGCCAGTCCCTCAAAACTTCCGGATGAGATGATTCTTGAAGAGGAGCATGGGATGCTCTGAAGCTTGGCACGCACACCACACATTTATCATTCAATTTTGCTTGTTCCTTTCTTGCGTTGTTTCGTCCTTAGTACCCAGAACCCCCGATTTCCTCTGATTTTGTTTCTAATTCGATCCTACGTGATTTTGGACCAGATTTTCGGACATAATCGTCACCATTAAGTAGGTCCACGCCCCTAGGCTTCCCAGAACACTATAAATAGGACTCCTCACACACATTTCAAAGGGCAGGCAAACTTTCTCACATACACACCCATAAGCCTTGAGTGTTTGGAGAAACTCTACCTCTCCAAGTCTACACATACATTCTTAGGCAGAAACTCTGGAGAAATTTCGTGGAAGGCATCAGCAATAGTCTAGCAAGGAGAAATCAAGTGGAGGACGAACCATTGAGCTTAGAAGCGGCAAAAAGGTGGATGTAGAACTCAACCCATTGCAAGGAGCTAGAGGAGGGCTACAAGAGGTAACACTTAACTCTCTTTTTGATTGATTGTTGCTGATCATATGATGATGCTTTTGATGATGTAAGTGGCCGATTAGTGGCATGTTTAGAACTACGTGGCTTTCACCCCGGTCACTCGGGTACGTAGGTAGTCTCAGTTTTACAACGGTATGCAAGCCAAATATTCTTCTTCTCCCCCATTCTTTTATTTTCTACACTTGCACACCTGCACAAGGCACATTTGTATTCATCGATTGCACAAAGTCTCGACCCAACACAGATGGGTGCCTAACACCTTCCCATCCGTGACGAACCCCCGATCTCATGTCTTTGGTTCACCATGACCATGTAGCCTAAAGGAGTCATCTGAAGGTTTTTCCCAAATTTTTCCCTTAATAAAATTTTGGTGGTGACTCCATTGACATAGGATTTACCCGAAGAAGAAGGTGTAAGGAAATAGGTGAATGAGCCCAAGTGATTTTGGGTCAGGTATTCAGACTGATGTTGTGCCTATGGATGAGAACCATCTATTGCTCGGTAGAGCCTGACAATTTGATAGGAGAGTGGCTCCTGATAGAGATAAGAATAGGTACTCATTATACATGGGGGATCATAGATTTTTCCTTCGGCCATTGTCTCCACAAGTAGTCAATGAAGATCAATTGCATATTAAAGGTAGAGTGGAAGCATGGCATCGTGACCAATCTAGAGAAAGAGTGGGACACAATGAGCAAGGAAGAAACTGTCACGAAGAATATAACAAGCAAGAGTTTCTAGCTGAAAAAGTTGATACCTTTGAAGAGGACATCAAAAAGCTGAGAGCTGACATTACGAAGGAGTTCGAAAAACTACTGAAGCATGAGGAAGAGAAGAAAGTTGAGAGCCTTGTAATAGGTGAGCTAGAGAGGAAGGCTGAGAGCCTTCTAAAAAGAGAGATAGAGAGGAAGGATGAGAGCCTTGCAAAAGGAGAGGAGAGCTCAAAAGAAAAATTTGAAGAGAAATAAAAGAAACAAGAAGCCAAGAGTGAGAGAAGGAAAGAGAAAAAAGAAGCCTCAAAAGAAATTATGTTAAAGGGCTCAAATGAGAGAGAAGTGAGGGTTGAATATGAAAAGAAAAAGAGTTTGTTTGTACTTTTGTACAAGGAAGCTTAGTTTGAAGCTAACCTTAACCATTGTCTCTCTAGATGTGATGTGTTTTTTTGCAGGTTCCTAGGGATGTTTGTCCTAAAGGATTGCCGGCCCTAGGGGAAGATGTATCTATACGTGGGGCGCCGATTATAATCCAAAGGGAACATCAGGTTTTAAGTTCCTTTTCTATGACTTTAATGCCTAAATTGGATGACGTGATGAGTAATTTAAATGCTTGTTTCATTGATTATCATCCACATAAATTACTTGTTATGCATGCTTCTGACTTATTCTTTAGGGAGGAACAAAAGAATTCTAGAAGTTTGTTGCTTGATCTGGGAGGAGAAGCTACTTGTGTCAAGCTTGGTCCTCTGTGTATAACATTTGATTCGCAAGGTGAGTATAGTGCTGATACTATTCACAATGTTGCTGAATTTTCTCCTTTTGATTACATAGGACTCGATTCGAGGACGAATTGTTTTGAGGAGGGAGGGAATGATGCCTTTCGAAGCCAGGCTTAGAGGCTGGAAGAATGATGTACGCCAAGGCAGCCATGAAAGAAGCAATGGCGACAAGCATGGAGTTGGCAAGCTCACTTTTAGATTCTTGCCCAAGATTCATTCCCACAGGAAATTCAAAAAGAGATGGAAATCAAGCTTGGAGATGAGCTTAAGGAGAAGCCTAAGTATGTCCACACAATGGAGGAGTCAAGCTTAGGCTGAATATGACATGGGTCTTATATCGACATGACAACTATTATTTATTAAACTAAATGGGAAGTCATCATTGGGTCTCTTTATTTTAATCGTCAACTTTCATTTGGGCTCGTTGTATTTAATTGAATATTATATTGGGCCAATTTAATTGATTTGTTAGTAGGCTAGGCTAAAAGTCAATATTTGGGCTGAAGTCAAGCTCGACAAAAATGTCTAATTGATTGTTTTCAGCCGACTTGAAAAGCAATTAGTTTTTAGGTCCATTAGTTGTCGACAATGTCAAATTGTTTTAACCGACTTGGGCCATTAGTTTTCAACATAGGATTTTTTTATTATTATTTTAGTTTACAAGTCTGAGTTTAGTATTGGGCTAGTATAAATAAGACTTTTAGGGTTTTATTTTGAACACATGATATTTTAATAATAAAGTTTTCCGTTGAGGTTTATATTGATTGAGTAATTCAATCTTTGAGAGAGTGATTCTCTTGGTTTATTTCAGGGATTTTGTTTACTTATTAAGTAATTAATTTACTTATGGCGTGATCAAGATTCCTAGTGATTATTACTCTATTGTTGCCTAACAACTTTTTTTTGTTTTAAGGTGATAGAGGTAGTTGCTAAAACCCTTTGATTGAATTGATTTCTGATCTTGGTGACTCGATTGATAAGGAGGTGCTATCTAGCTTTGTTCTGGTAGTGTTGTCGTATCATAGGTGGAGTGCCACTCCTTTCTCTTTATTTCCTATTTGTTTCTGGGACGAAATTGGCTATGTCACTGACTTGGCAGCCTTTGTCGTTTTTTTCCCTGCCTCAGTTGGAGTTGGTGCCCCTTCTCTGGATGCTCGGGTTCCAGTGGCAATGGGATATGCAGTAAAGGCCCCCGTGTATCTTTCTTGGAGATGGATGTTCCTCAGTGGTCTTGTACGTTGCATAGTTGCATTTGGAACCTCCTACCTACCCATTCGCCCTTTACTTTTACCTGAGGGTTGGGCAGCTACGCTGCCATGAGCTTCTGAATGTACCAAACAAATAGGACAACTGAGTATTGTACCAGATACAACAAAGTGTTGGGTGCCATAAACAATACTGCGTTGTGAGAAATGCCAAAACTGCCATGAAAAAAATGATTCCAACATAGATTATGAATACTATATTGTGCAAAAAGGCCAACAACTGAAGTGTCAAGAATGCAGGCCAACAACAACATATATATGAAGTTATGCCCAATCACCTACAGGCGTGAGAATGGCTGAAGCCATGTCATATAATCCTATTACATCACAAACATTCTTCTCCTCCTCCCTTTTACATATATTTGTTATAAAATACAACAGCAGGTTACCTTCAATGACATTCTTACCTCCTCCTACTATGGCCTGACCTGATGGTTGCGGCTCTTATGGTTCTGTGCGCTCACCACATCCTTGCGCTTGTGTGCCCTCAGTAGATGCTTGTGCCTGTGTGCCCTCACCTGATGCTTGTGGTTGTGAACCTATAGCAACAGTATGTGGGGATTAATCACTTCATACGAGTAAAAAACGATTAAAAACTTCACATCAACATGTACAACATAATACAGTGAAAATATATGTTGTTAACTCTGTGATGCTGCAGCCTTGGTACTTCTAAGACGATTGCGAGCGGCCTAGGCAGTGGATTAGGATGGATAAAAGCTATATGCTTAATTGCAGAAATTGGCAGTGACCCTCATACAACGGTGCCACAACAGTGTCTTCAGGCCGAACATTTTCATTACCCTAGTTAACAGTAAAACATACGTCTCAGTATAACAAATACATGTAATACGGAATAAAGTTAGCCAATTTCAGAGCTGACCTGATGTTGTGTGCCATCTCCCGTAACCTCATGTCCTCCTAGTCGACATGTTCTCCTATTATGATCCTTCTTCCGACATTTGGTGCATTTCTTGGTCTCCCCGCTGCTGCCCAATTTTCCCATCTTCTTTGGCTCTTCTTTGTCTTTCTTCCTGGTCTTTTTCAACCTTCCAAGCATCAGCCTAATAGCCGTTGTCAGCATTGGTTTGTCATCAGTCAATGGCCAGTACTCCTTTCCCTTGATTCCTCCTAGAGAGTGTTTATAGCTTGCTGCATATGTACCCTTTCTATACCAACGGTTGACATAGTCCTCTGGAACTTTCCTCGCATGATATATAGCAGTTACAACATGTGCACAAGGAATTTCAGAAAGCAGCCATGCCCTACAGGAACACGTCACATTTTGAAAATCCATCGGATGTTGGTCCTCTCCCAACTTCACCTCATACTCATGTGTGCCATTGATTTCAACGTTCCAATTGAATGAAGTTTTTTTATTCTTATCTAATATTTGTTGAATTCTAACTGTTGTATCCCCGTCTCCCCAAGTTTCAGCCCTCCTCCTTTTCCATCGGAGTCGATTCATTATCACAACCCTTATCTCCTCCAACATGGAGATGATAGGTTTGCTTCTGGTTCTCAATATCCACGAATTGAACGTCTCGGAAATGTTGTCAATACTATCACACTTAATTTTTGTAGAAAAGTAAGCTCTGCACCATGTCCAAGGCGGATAAGGTTGAATTAATTCATCAACACATCCAATACCTAACTTATCAAGATCTCCCAGCTTCCCTACAAAGTCTTGGACATAAGTACTTCTTGCACTCCAGAAATGATTTCTATTGTCTAAGACCTTCCACTTCTTCTGCTAGTTTGCATAAATGTGTCTAGCACGCATTCTACGCTCTTTCTTCGTGGCAAAACATCCGCCACCACAGAAACAACTCCCTAAGAAAAGTACCCATCAATTAGTACAACGGGCACATCCAAAGAATAAAATTAACACATGCAGTCCTCAACTACGGTGTTGGAGAATACAAAAGCAATGACTGACAGACCACAAAAGGAGGAATTCAATGGAATAAAGGGACTGCATCATAATCATAACACACCGCACAATAATTATTTGCAAGTTATGAATGTAATCTTAACAAAATCATGACAATAAGACCATACATTATGCATGTCTGACAGCAAGGAAAGTCCACGCCCATCATGTTGTATGTCTATGTCAGGAATAAGATGCTCAATGAACCATCGCCAACCAGAATAGTTCTCCACCTCCACCATGCACCAGTCAATTGGAAATATTTGATTGTTTCCGTCTCAACAACGGCACAGAGGAGTTGTCCTTTACAAATGTCCCTTAGGAAACACTTATCAAGCCCTATGATTGGCCTACAGTCAGCTTTCCACCCCTCTTTGCAAGCTGCAAAGCAAATGTAAATCCTCATGAACCTTGGGTTATATGGATCATCATTGTTTGCCTTGATCACCACCGTGCTCCCTGCACTTCTAAACAATAACTCTTGTTGATAACTGTACGGTGCAGCATATTCTTCCCTATACGATGCATTATAGTCACTGAAAACTTCCTTTTACACCCACTAGCACACTGACAGAGACACATGTATCAGTAGCTCATTCCTACAGAAGTCTTAAATCTGATCACGCGTCAAATGGGGATGCACAATAATTCTATCTTTCATCAACCTTGCAACAACCATTGTTTCTCACAACCCGCACCTTGTTTGTCCTACAACAGGTATGCTGGGGATGGTAAGTTCCACCTGCAAAGTTCTCTGACCATTTTCACTTACATGTAGCACCCATGGACATCCGGGCTTACAAACAACCCGTAGTTTGTCCCTATCATTACGGTAGAATTTGATTGCAACACCTTTCTTGATTCTATGTATTCTCACTGCATCTTTTAGTTGGTTAATGTTCTCAAATAGCATACCCACAAACCAATCAGGACATTCAACAGTACTGTTTTTATACTCCTTTAAGGTTGACGGAACAACCTTCGGCCCATCATCTTCTTCATCTAGATGCTCGTCATCACTACCAACCATGCTTACTAGCTCTTCAGAGTCACATTCACCACTCGCATACCCAGGAACTTTCCCCCTTCCTTCTACGCCTTCATCACCACCGCCATCGCCATCTTCCTCGGTTTCATCATCATCATCGAAATGCAGATCTAATACTTCTATTACTCTTTTTTTGAAAATTTCCCTTGCTTGGACCCTAGCATCCCGTGCCTTGTCATCATCCTCATCACCATCACAAATAGACAGTTCCTCATTCTCCTCGCAATCACCAGCACCATTTAACTCCTCATGGCAATCAGCAATACCGTTTACCTCTTCATATGGACCATGGAAATCCAAGGCCCTACTGCAACTAGCCCTGTCAACACCTGAATTCGCACCCGCAACCACGGGACTACAATCAACAGTAAATATGGAAGCTTCCCAAAGTGCTTCTCCAAAGTTGCTATCCTCTGGAATTTCTAGTCGATCACCTATCATACTGTAATGAATCTACAACATTGGAGAATGAGTCTCCAATATGGGGTGCACTTGGTTGCGCTTCAACTACCCTGGATTCAGCAATTAAATGCCAGTCAACCACCACTTCTCTTACAATATGTACTGATTCTTGAACCCCAAACTCTGCCTCCATTGGCGCACCAGCATTTACTTCAACTCCACCAACCTCTACCTCATATGCTCCAGCAATAGCTGCCCTGTGGTCCAAAAACACCTCAATGCACTCGTGTTTTTTCAAAAAGCGTTTGAACTTGGTAAAAATATTTTCCCACGGTAACCCTATCAAGCCTTTTGCTTTCCCCGAATTCCAGATACATTTGGGAACCACAATTCATTTTCCACTCGACCCCGAAACGTGTTAAAGTCTAATGTCTCAATATTCTTGTACTCGTACGTTGCCATCTTACCACCCACATACACCATATTTCTCGCCTTCTCAACAAAACCAACATCGTACTTTATTATAATTATGTAAGCCATTACTGCCACAAGCAAACACAGAAACAAAGACATCAATGTAAGCCCAACCAATATTTTATTCTATCCAAGTTTAGCTACAGTTACCATTAACACTGTTTCAGGCAGTACACACACTTCCACAACACAAACAATAAAGAAAAGGCAGCGGGTGGTCCACACGTGGACCACATTGTTGTCAAAAGCCAACCTCAGAACCCACAACAGTATAAAGATAAGAGAACCCACAACAACATAAAAGACAGATCTATCACGTCTTTTAACTTACCATCAACCCACAGCAACGACTCATGTGCATGATTCCGCTTCAGTATCAACCTTCTCCTTCTATGTTCCGACAAAGATATCACATGCACACAGTTGCCCAGCACCTCACAACCTCATATTCACCACATTTTCATTCTTCCAAGAGATTACTGACAGCAAACAACCTCACCTCCACTAAATGGCCAGCATCGAACACACCGGAGGGTGAGGACATGGTATCTTAGGACAATAGTATTTCATATCTAATTAGCAAGTTAAGTTCAAGTCAGTTTGGTTCTAAAAGAAACGTCATTGAAGTAACTAAGTTAGTTCAAATGAGTCAATAAAAAATAACCGGTAAAAGAAAAAAAGGTAAAAGAAATTAAAGCGACAGACAGTAAGGTTCGAAATTTTTCTTTTTTTTGGTCTAAGTAAGGTTTGAAATTCGAGCTCGGAAACAAAATAAGATCTAATTGCCGAGTTAAGTTCAATTCAGTTCAATTCAATTTTGCAAGCAAAAAATAAAATGGTAAAAGAAAAAGAGGTAAAAAAGAAATTAGCGCCACCGACACAAAATTTCGAAATTCGGGCTGGGAGAGAGGCGGGAAAAAAGTAGGCTAAAAAGTGGGCATTTGGCAGGAACCGGTGCGGGTAAAAACGTGTTCGAGGCCGTCGGGTCGCTGGTCACGGCACTGTTCACCTAGCTCGGATGAGTGTGGTCCCACTTGCGACGTGTCAGCTTCTGATTGAGTCATGGAACCCAAGCGTGCCAGCCGGGAGTGACCCGCCAGGTGGCTCTTCCACGTTTGCTTCGGGCGTGTGTCAAATTGGGGGAACAGTAGCCTAATTTTGACTTTGGGCGATTTGAACAAAATTAGGGATAATTGCTCGGTGAATTGAACTAAAACCAAATAACTTGGAGGGGAAATTGACGATTTTATAACATGATACCCAAAATGAATATTTTAGGATATCACAAGGGGCATAAGGGTAGTTTCGTCTAATTTTTACTATTATCCCAACTAGAGATTATCTCAATTTTCTGCGATAATATCAGATAAATTAAATTTATATGAACATAAGATCTAAGAGCCATGGCTAAACCAAATGTGAGTTTTAGAAAAAAAAGATTCTTGATTCCTTAAAATTTAGAATCTGAAAGACAAAAAGGTTCCTACTATTCCTTACAACTTATGTAGCATGTTCATGCACCAGTCATTTTTCAAATTGGCTACATGACAACCTCGAGTCACACAATTTTGGTTGACTCACATTGGCCACAAAATAAATTTTGAGACAATACAATTATCATCTCCTTAAACAAAAATTAATTATTTTGAGTTAGGAGGATTTTCTATTTTTAAACTAAAAAAATAAATTTCTTTTGCTATCCATAAAAAATAAGTATGTTTAATGGGAATAGAATTCACATAAGACTTAAAAACAAATTTTTATTAGAAAGACATACCTTTCAGCAGGCGAGAGATTTTTTTTTTTTTCACTTCCTCCGCATGTGCAACCTTGATTTCCCTATTGCATCTTTTAGTTCCTCTTCCACCAAAAGCTTTGTCAAAGCATAAACCAAAATTGAACTTTGTAAATACAATTTTCATAAGAGAAAACTAAAAAAATATTCCTTCAGATTGTTGGAAAAATTGGGAACTGAGCACATAACCTAAGGCGTGCTGGGCACTGTCCCAAAAGACCCAGGATACAATAGGTTCTTCTACCATAAATGGCAGGATACCGGAGACTACGAAGAAAATTTCAGTTAAGAACCAGTAAACAAATAGAAGGAGAAGAAGGAAAAACAAGGAATCAAATTTCTCTTAGTGTTTCTCCTCCATTTAGTGTAAAGTTTGCTAATGAAATAATGTATTTATAGGTAAAGAATTCTAACATTCAAAAAAATAGTTAAGCTAAAGATCCTCTGGACCAAGAAAACAAACAATGACCAGTGCTAAAGTATCTTTGGACCTGGTAAACAGGACTTGCTAAAATCTTTTTAACTAATTTGATTTTATCCAATCAATTTTTCCTTTTTGAAATATTCTACAACATATGTTGCATTCAATCTCTTCTAATTATTTAGTTATTATTATTTTGTTTGTATTAATTATCAAAACGGTGTATTGTATGTTTATATTTGCAAACATGGGCAAGAATACAAGTAACAATACAGTACCTACTGCATTCAATCTCTTTTGATTATTTTGTTTGTATTAATTATCAAAATAAATTTGTATGATAGGTGATTGGTGACTTAGATACAAGTTAATAATATAACTAACCCTATCAATGATTAGATGGCAGGTTAGAATTCATCAAGATGGATCTAGAGATTGTTACTCATAGAACTGATATGCAAGAAGGCCATCTCCAATCTCTTTTGGATGTGCTCAAGATAGTTTTATGCATGCAAAGAGCGGTTGTCGCAAAACAAGAAACTGATCATGCAAGAATTAATACAAATATCAACATAGATTGAGAACTAGTGGAAATTGTTAGGATACTAAACAATACTCTCCAGCAACAGTAGAACAATTAGCCAGGCACAGGAGCATAGACACCAAAATCAAGAGTTTCATATGAAACAAATATATACTAGATACACAGGAAAAATACCTTTGTATGCAGTTTTGTTGTCAAATGAATTGTAGGTACTATGTATATAGTACATCATAAAGCTCATCTTGATTAAGTAATGCAGACAAATAGGAGTTTGGTACCTACCTCATGTAGACATCCGGTAGATGTCTAAGAACATCTTATGGAAGTTGTACGTTGTATATAAATAAAAATTACTTTTCTAATCAATATCCAGTTCCAAATTTGATTAATATTTCTTATTTCTTTAATATTTTGTTTTTCTAGGAATCTAAAGTCTAAGTATAATCGTATTTCCTTGAAGATACAATTAACCGAAAATTCACTAATGTAATTATTTACTACAAATATTAGTAAAATCAACTTAAGATAACTCTATTGTTATCCACATCTCACATAAAGAGTCATCTTAGTTTTCCAATTCCTTTTCTCCTATAATCTTTCCACCCAAAAAGATAAAGGTTTGTATTGTTTTTTAAGCCAATAAGAAGTCATTTTTTATTAATAAAAGTGAATTCGGTATTATATAAGATAAAGATAGTCATGAGTCCACAAAAATTAATACCAAATCTAGGACGTCACAGTTACAATAGTTATACCGAAGGACTTTAGAAAAAAAGATAATGGTAAAAGAAAATTCTCTTTGTGGATCTATGGAAACACATGGAATGAAATATGGAGGGAAAGTCAAAGCAAGGTTGATCTCATTAGATGTACATACCTGTGCACTACTTGGCTTGATATTTAGCTTTCATTAGTCACTACTTAAAAAAAAAGTAATGGTAAAAAAATAAATTTATTTTTGTTTGTGGACTCTATGGACATACATGGAATGAGATGTGGAGGGAAAGTCATGACTGAATTGATGTCATTACAAGTATACACTTGTTCATTAGATGGCCTCATATTTATCTACCAATACTTACAACTTAACTAAAAATCTCTAAAATATTTAAGTTGGTTTCTTTTTCTCCATGTTATCCATCCATGTAAAAAATAAAAATTATATTTTTTCTTAAATTTCATTTTTAATTAATACAAATGCAATTTATATCATATAAAATATAAAGCTACAACGTTACAGCCACAATTTCTACACTTAAGGACTTCACATAAAAAAAATACTGATTTTTTTTTTTGTGTTTCTGAACTCTAAAAGAACACATGCAATGATATGTGGAGCCAAATCTATGAGCTAAGTTGATTCTATAAGATGAGTACACCTAAGTATTAGATGACTTCATATTTTTGTTTTTCACAATCATAACTATCTTTTGTCACTAACCGCCTCTTGCTCTCCAATATAAATTACTTAGTACTACCTCAAAATGTATTGACGAATACATATAATAAAAACTAAGTTATTATTCTGGAAAAGAAAAACAAAAAGCCACACCAAAAGGACAAGAGGTATGTAACATAATTTCTCTGTTTAAATTTAATAATATGTTACTATGTAACAAAATTTGTTAACAAGGTTTACATGTTTCTATTTAATTTTTTAAAAAACATAAACAATTCGTTGCTAGTCGATTAGCCTTGACGATAAAATTAATATTGCGTTCATAATTTCATCGAGCTTCATCATTAAGCCAATAGATTTAAAGCGTATAACTTCTGGTTGATAGAAACACGAACGAAATGAATTACGGAGGATACACAATTGAAAAACGATATGTTTAACAAACAAATTTAGGTTATCTTTAAAACAAATATATTTAACAATTTTTTTAAAAGAATCATAGCAAAAAGAAACAAGCAACCTTTGATTAGCTCCTCATTAAGCCCAAGTATTCTTAGCACTAATATGTTACCGCAATGTCCAAGGACAATATTACTATGATGAGCACATGGAACATTCGTACAATAAAAAAATTAATTTTTTCAATTTATCGGTGGTATGATTTTATTTTAAAATAGAAACAAAGAGTTTTAAAAAAAACAAGAGTACACCGCAAAATCCAGAAAAAAAAGGTTGCAAAACAATCATTCTTTTTTACTTTTCACGTATATTGGACTTTCTAACAATTTAATTTTTAGGTAGCCAATGTTCTTAATATAATCTTAATATGCTTATGCACTAACAGTGGTTTGAAAGTAAAACTTTACTATGAACTAATTCTAATGCATTTATTTATTAAAAATCCCAAAACTTAAAAATATCTTACAATTTGGCAACCGCTGATAACAAAGACACGACTAAATGAATGGGAGAGCTTCTTGGTTGTTGTAACGTTATCCATATCATTGAGATTATTTTTTCGGCCATTTATTGTAATTATTGATGTAACTTTAAATATGGAACAAAAAGTATTTATTTCGACTGATAAAAAGAACTATAAAATTTTATGCTTTTTGTTATAACTTTTGCATTTCTAATATTTATTTATTTCTGATGCGGAGCAATATAAAAAGCAAAAAAATTGTATTCAACTAAATACTTTTACATATTTCATGTTGGATCATTTCTCTATTTCCCCGTAATACTACCTAACAATCCATATATGGATGGACTAATATGATCATATGATATGTGCAGATAACAAGAAGAAGAGGCATTCATTACTAAAAAAATGTGAATATGTGTAGTTATTTTCCTGCACCTCCACACCGGTATGCCTGACTACCAAATCATATTTTCTTATTAATATTATAATATTGATTCATGTTATATAAAGCTTTTTATTGCATAAAAGGTTAAAGATCAAATAAAAATTTCCAATGATATTGATTTCAAAATTAAAAGGACAACCAATCGCATGCAAAGGAAAGAAAAGCATAGAGTACAACCAATGATTCCATTAAATTATTAGCACAACGTATTATCACTGTAACTGCCAACAACACAAGAAAATGTAAACTTTTCCACAACAGATGCTTTTAAAAAAATAACAAGTGTCATTAGAATTCCCAACTTGAAAATTAATTTAGCTTATTAGTTATTAATAAATTGATTTATTTTCAGGCATGGCATCGCCAACAATTCATTTAGATTTCGGTGAACCAAAGTGTAGGTGCCAATACTGTGGCGTCATATTTTGGAAAGAAGAACAAACAAATTCATCTAAAAAAAAAATAAACACATTGAAGCATTCATATGTTGTAAAGAAGGAAAAGTTAAGCTACCATTGTTGAAATCCGCTCCTCCATTTTTACATAATTTATTGAAGGATGAAACAAGCAATGCACAAAAACGATCCCAAAAGTGAATCCGTATGTAGAACGCATCGTTTGCAATGACATCATTAGGAGGTGAAATAGATGTTGATACAAATAAATCACATGGACCATATGTTTTTTTGTCTTGATAGAAAAAATCTTCATCGAATTGGATCACTAGTACTTGTGGAGAGCATAAAGCCCAAATACACTGAATTATATATATTCGATACTGTGAATGAAATTACAAACAAAATGACGACTTTTCTCCCAACCGTAGATACAAACATTTTGGACCCATTCATTATTCAAAATTTAATTATTATGTTTGTTCAGCATAATGAGCTCATTAAGTCATTCAAAATAGCACGTGATCGATTCAAACATAGCAAATGTACATCAGTAAAATAAGATTGACTGCAAGTAGAAACACAAATATATTTGCATATAACATCCCAGCCTGCGAAGAAATTGCTGGGCTAATTGTCAACGATTTCCACAATTTAGAAAACGGTCGTGATATAATTGTTGAACACCGCACATATAAGCTTCAACGTATAAATATTTTGCATCCCAGTTTTATGTCCATGCAATATCCAATATTATTTCCATATGGAGAAGATGGTTTCCACTTAGAAATACCTTATTATAACTCTAATTAAGAAAAAAAAAAAGAAAATGCGTCACAATGTGTAAATTCTATGTTTTCCGATTACAACATCGTGACGATGAAGGTTTAACACTTTTATAAGGAGGTCTCCTACTAAAGTAATATATTGTAGATGCATTTACATGTATTGAGGAAAATTGATTACAATATATACGTTAAATAAAAAACAATTAAGAGCAGAATTATACTCAGACATTCCAGATGCTACTTACGAAGAAGATGTAGATGCTAATTGTATTAGAAAAATTATGCATATACAGGAAGTCCTCGTATATGATTCAGAATTTTCATGATGCAATGACTATTTGTAAAACCTTTGGATGCCCTGATTTATTCATTACCTTACATGTAATCCTCAATGGTCCGAAATACAAATTTTCTTACAGCGTATCAACCGTAAACACACAGAACATATTTCTCATATTTGTAGAATATTTCATTTAAAATTAAGATATTTAATTAAAGACATCACAATTAATAAACATTTTGGTCATACAGTGGCATTTTTATATAGAATTGAATTTCAAGAACATGGATTACCACATGTACACATTTTATTATGGTTAGAGAATGACTCAAAATTAAATACACCCAACAAAATTGATAAATATGTCTCCACAGAAATTCCAAATAAAAATAATATCCAGTGTTAATAAGCAGTTTAAAAATTTATGGTCATGGACCATGTGGACAATTGAACAAGAATGCACCATGCATGAAAAATAACAGATGCTCTAATTATTTTCCAAAATTAATACAAAACAAAACAACGATTAGTGAGTACTGTCAAGTAACATATTGACAACGTGGAAAAGGAAAAATATATGTAATGAAAAATATTGAAATTGATGATCCATATGCTGTCCCATTTAGCGTTAGATCTTGGATTCTTAGTTAGGAAGGGCCAAGTTTACGTGAGAAAATAAAAAAAAGGTTAAGCTATAAAAATATTATGGAGTAAAAATAAAATAAAAGTTAAATTTATTATTTATATAAAATATTACAAAATTATCATAATCGCACTTTGTGCAGTTTCATTTTGTCAAAGTCATCTTGGTCAGTTGAAAAGTTTTCAGCAATTTCTCTTTCAGTGTAGACAATCAAGTAATTTGCAAGAAAATCATCCTCCATCTTGTTACGAACTCTTGTTTTGACAAGTTCCATAACAGAAAGGGTTCTCTCTGTAGTTGTTGTTGATACTGGAAGAGTCAATATAAGCCGAAGTAATCTATCAACAAGAGGAAACATTGTTGATTTTTTAGTTTCTACCAATGCATGGCACAAGTGAGCAGTCGTGGATAGATTCTTCAAATTTGGATGGCTGAGTACATCAATCTTGTAATGCTCAAGCTGATACTTTAGTTGGATTTCTCTTGTTCAATAAAATCTTAAGGATAGAACTGCATCACAAGTTTGCATACGTGACAAACATTGAATGAGTTATAAGCATTACTAGGATGCAAAGCTGTACATAGGACAAGAAGTTCAGCTCCTTGCTCATGAATCTACTATCAACTCTTCCAGTTGGTGATCGATGGCAACAGTAAATATACCAATGCATTAATGATGCTCAAGTGTGACATTATCTTTATAACGCCGAGAACCAATAATGTCAGAGAAATACGCATCCATGTCTAGAAATTCAATATTTTGACTATTGCTAAATGTGGTCACCTCTTTTAAAAAGCAAACCCAATCATTATCTCATAACTTCTGGATTAAATTTTTGGTACTTGATACCAATTGCATGGTATTTAGTATGTCTTGAGATTTTTTTTGCAATTCCTGGCAGTGATCATGCATGATTCACATAATTTCCTTTACCATCAACATGTCAAACACAAAATCAAATGTTTTTAGGCATTTGATTGCAAAAGTATCATCCCCACGTCGAGAAGATGTAGATCCTTTAATGGCAGAGTTCTCGAGAAGTTTGCAAATGGCACTGTATATGTTTAGACGACTGCAAATTGAATTAAAATGAGAACTCCGTCCAGTATCACCTAGACGTTGTAAAGTACCAATTTGGTGGATTCCTTTTCCTGTATCAAGCTCATCATATGCAACTAATTGTTGAATCTCAGCTTCCCTCAAAGCGTGTAATTCATCTTTGCACTTAGGAGAGTTAGAAACAATATTTACAATAAAAGATAAATTATGAAAGAATGTATAAATGTTAGTTACTTCTTTACCTGCAGCAACAAGAGCTAACTGCAACTGGTGAGCCAAGCAATGAACATAGTATGCATATGGACAATCTTCAAGGAGCAAAGCTTGTAATCCATTCCATTCTCCATTCATATTTCTAGCTCCATCGGAACCTTGACCTTTAATGTTCTGAACTTCAAGTCCTGAACGAGAAAAAATAGTGCAAATCTCTTCTTTAAGAGTTAAAGCAGTTGCTTTTTGTACATGCACTATATCCAAGAATCGTTCTCGAATAAATCCTTCTTTGCCCACAAATCTTATACCAATAGTCATATGTTCTCTGCTGGATTCATCACGCGCCTCATCAATAATTAAACAAAATTTTGCAGTGCCAATCAGTACGAATTACTGCTTACACATTTTTAGCAAAACATTGCAAAATCTCCTTTTGAATGTCGGGTGATGCGTAAATAGTATTTGTGGAGCTTTGCCCGAGATAACTGCACTTACTTGCTCATAATATGATGCAAAAGTTCAATCATTTCAAGAAATTACCTCGATTTCCTCTGAAAGCACATGCTTGGAATGTAAGCCATCTGACAGCATCTATTGACGTTTTATGCCGCAAGCGATTTTTTGCAACTTCTTGTGAAGTTTTCTTCTCCACAAGCCTGTCAATACAAGAAGCTTGATTTTCCAAATTTTCGAAGCATTCGACGGTAGATTTGTAAACTGAGTTTGGAACTTTTCCTATATGTGATAAAAATGCACAATCTTCTCGAAAGTTAACTCTCTTCCAACTGTTAAAACCTTTGACAGTGAACATTCTTCGAATTTTAGTAGGAGGTTGCTCAGAAATAATGGGAATTTGTTCACAAATTAAAGTCTCTGGTTGTTCTAGTTTTGGTGCACCTCGCTAGACATAGGCTCATTGGACTCTTGATCATTTCATTCTCCTCTTGGAAATATTTTACCTAAGATAAGTATCACTTTTTTTTATTATTCTAGAAATTTAATTAGACAATAAAAATATATAACTAAAAACTGTTACTCTACAATTTATAAAGTTTAAAATAAAAAATTATACAAAAAGTAAATTGTAACCGATTGATTTCTATAGTTTGTAATAATTATTATCACAGTAGAACCTTAATAGTCAACGACACTATATGTAATAATAATAATAATAAATTTAATTGACTTTGTTTAAAAATATATCTCAGAGAGTTGTGACGATGTGGTGGAGAGAAACTTAAATCACAAAAAAGTAGGAAGATAAAATTTTTCAAAGTAATAGTTTTGTTGGCTTTGAATTGCTTTTATACAAATAAAACCGACTTCTTTGCTAACCGCCTCATGTCGTCGTCGTCCTTTTAGTATCCAGCGCGTCACTTTTTCTTTCCAAAAATTTTACGTGTAAAACAAAACAATAACTAGAGGTATAATTTTAATTATTTTATACTATAATGTGCAAAATTACCATTTTATCCTCATTCTTATTTCAAAATTTAAGGGAGGGCTCGGGCTGTTAGCACTAAAAGTTTGCCCTCGAAGTCACAGAAATATTTTCGAGAGAGGAGCGTCCCTAGGGTAGAACATGCCCGTGAATAAACAAAGAAAGTGACAAAAAAGTCTCCGCAGTCCCGGATATTTTTTTAGAATTTTTGGAAAAATGACCCGAATGGCCTGAAGCCTATACTGAAGCCAGTCGTCAGCAAAGTTTAACCAAAGGTATTTTTGTCTTTTCCCAAATTATATTGGAAAGGTATTTGAATCCAAAAATTCTACTCGCCGATACGAGCACGACCATACGTTTTTGGAATTTTTCGGGTTCGGGAAGGTCCCGAAACATTTTTCAGAAGAAAAATCAGGGAAGGGAAAAATTGGCCTGAGGCCGGACCGGCCAAGTAGATGGCCCGCCGGTCGCAGGCCAAATATTGCCCCCGTTTTTTTTTTCGTCACCTGAAGTGCGTCTGAACTTTGATTTGAGCATCGTATTTTCCTATGTTCATCTTTTTCAAGGTATGACACACCTTGGGAAATATTTTCTGAATTTCCCAGGCATTAGAAGGGTCCCACTTGAATTTTTCAAAATTGGTGCGTGCGAGTCAAATGTATTTTTTGGATTTTTGTTGAAAACATTTCCCACATCCGTTTTTGGAACCGTTTTTGCTATGGAAGCATAGAGGGCATGAAATGCCACCTTTCTTCAATTTTTGAGAATTTTCTGAGAAACGGGCGGGCTCCATTTTGATTTTATAAAGATTTTAGCGAAGCCCTGGCCTGTGTCCCTGGTGAATTTTCAAACGTTGATTGAAAACCCGTTTCTAGTCAGAATCACATGCTGGTTTTTACAAAATTCCTTAGAACACAAGGGGTAGAGCCTCTAGAAATATTTGAGAATTTTTCGAGCCCTGCTCGGGCCCCATTTCGAAGAAATGAACTATTTTGCCTGAAGCCATGGCCCGAAGCCAGTGACCACACATTTTGGGATTTGGAGAATTAAAAGAGTGTCATAGCATGAGGCTATAAATAGGGGGTTTCGCTCATCATTTTTTCCACCCCGGGAGTCGCGCTCTCTAATGCATGTTTTTGCACTTTTCTATCTTCCCACCCCCTGGTCCATCTCTAAGTTGATAAAAATGGGTTTGATATTTGTCCTATTCTACCTCTCTTGTCCCCCACTAAGATCGAAATTCGGGCGCGAAGTCGTTAAGCATCCAAAGCGAGATTGGTCGTTACCTCTCCCTGCTTGTGTCTCGCTTTTCTCAACATCGTTCGACACATGATTGAGTTATGAAATTGGGTAGTACCTGGTACTCCATTAGTTCATCGGGTTGTGATGTGCGTGCTGTCGCAATTGGTTCCTGCAAGTGCACAGGGTTGTTGTAGTACTTTATCAAGGTCGTATCCACAGAGACTGGGTTGAGTCTGTTTCCTTTCAATTTAAGACGAACTAGGCTCGAAAACAATTAAATAAGGATGGATTTGGGTGAATGATGATTAAAATCTAAACTAGACAGGAAAGATAAGTGTAACAGCTGATTAAATGAGGAAGGTATCAGTTTTGGTGGATACTTAGGCATCCGGGGTTCACATGTCCTGTTTTATACATATAAATTGCTCGACAACCTCAGTCACAGGCTGATCCTGTGGGTGACGCTGTGACTAATGAGATGTCTTGAAGGGGCTCCCAACCTAAAGTACTATCAACGGTTTTCGATCTTATTAATAGTTCCTCAAGCTTCCATCTACCCCCTGTCACTAGAGTAAATGTCTACTTAAGGATGAAGTTTAATATTGGTGCTAATACCCACAGTCTCTCCCAATCCTCTTTCGAATGACTAAGGAGTGAAGGTTGACTATTGTTGGTCTAGCACACCTGGCTTCTCCTTTCGGTTCTTCACCAGGCTGCTACTAAATTAATAGGATTCTGCCCAATAGTCAATCAAGAATCAAACTAGGAATTTTGTTATCTTTTTGACTATGCTGTCACAGACTAAGGCTGTACTAGGCACAAACTGATGTTGTGCTGGGTACAAGCCGAGGCTATTGACAACAAAAGAGTTAATTAATAGAATCGGTTCTTGCAGGCGCTCCCAACCTATACTGCACCCATTTTCGTTCGCTCACAGGTGCCTCCCATGGTTCTCACATTCCTAATGCTCTCGCACCGGTCAAACTCAGGGGTTTAAGAGTGGTGTTGAGGCTAGTTCCTCAATTAGTTTCTTATTTTCGTCAAAGGCTAAAAACTAAGGGCTGGTTGATGTTGTTCCAGTGGCTAAGGTTTCTCCTTTTTGTCCTTCACCTAGCCACCTGTAATCATGCATGGGTTTGATCAAAACTTAGAGATGGTGCAAGTTTGCAACAACCAAAACAAGAAGGACTGGTTAAGAACATAATACGAGCAATCTATTGCAATAAAATCAAAGACATGTTCACCCCTTCAACTAAGAAGGGGTTGTTTAGTTCATAATCGAAATTACAAATCAAATGGAAGTATGGAATGGCATAGTGGTTTGGACAGTCTGGAGGTTAGGAACAACATGATTACTGCCCAGAAAGGCTGCAGAATCGTGTTTCCCTTGGACCTTTAGTGTTTCTGGGTCCCACCTCTGTTCCAGGAATTCTGTAAGTTTGAGGGGTGTCTTTGTCGATGGGATTCTCCTCTGCTCCGTGTCTTCTCCCTTCCTCTTTTGTAGGTGCAGCTCTCCTGTTCTTCTTCCTCCCAACTTGCTGGAAAGCATGGGCGTTTGGGGAATTTGGCTCGTCAGTTTTCCAGCGTGTGTTGTCAGGATAGGCGTGATGGGCAGCAAGTTGATTGGTGGATTGTATGTTCCAAGGTGCCCTTTGCAGAGGATAATTGTTCTTTAAGCTGGATTCCCTCTGAGTGGCATGTGCCTACTCCTTTTTTCTAGGAAAGTGCTCTGGGACGTTAGGAGAATGTTTGTTTATATTGGTGGAGCAGGTGGTGTAAGTGGTGTAAATTTTATATTCCTTCTGCAATTTCTGGGTTTGCAGGACGCACAGGCTGATGTTGTGACTGGGTCTGTTGCAGTTCTTCTTCAAACTTTCCTTTTAATTGACTTCTACTTCTTCTGCCGATGATGAGGTGTCATGAGGACTTCTTGGATAAAAGTGATGGAAACGAGCTTCAGTGGAAAACTTGTGTGGCCTTCACTTGAATTCTCGATGAACAACAGACTCAGGGACAGGCTCAAGGGTTCTGTAACAGGCTCATGCTGTGGCTGATGCTGTATCTTCACATTCTTCAATGAAATCCTCTTGAATTGATTGAAATGCACCTGAAATCACTAATCATATAGTAAGGGATGGAAATTGGAGGAATATAGTGGAATATTACAGAGGAGGCATATAATCATAATGAATTTAGAACAATTTGCGTCCAAAATTATGCCCTAAACTATGCATATTTCACATGTATCAAAATGCCCCAAACTGAAGATTTTGCTTGTCCTCAAGCAATCAGAAAAAGAAAAGAAGGCATGATTTCGGAAAGAAGTAAGGGCAGTTCCAATGCATCCAAATTTTCATCAGGTTTCTCCCATGTGACGCCTTAATTTAGGAATCCCCTTGTTTTCTTTTAAAACTGCATCAACTCCAATAGAATTCCTTGTCAGTGGTTTCTGCAATACAAATTTACAGGAATAATCTTGCAACTAACCTCCAATCATCTGTCGTCAAAGGGATCCTGCCAGAATCATTTTTTTTTTTGGGAAGTGAAAACCATTACCTCACATGCAGACCCATCATCCCTTATCCCCACTAATGTGCAACAGTCATCAAGCAAGGATCTCCAGGACTTTTCTATGTTGTACTGAGGGTAGGGTGATGGTTTTCAATGGATGGTGGATGGGTTGAAACCTGCAGTTTAATTTGTGAACAGTCTGAGGCTGTATAGGGACTGTTTGATTTTGTACCTCTTGAGTTTTCATGCTACCCAGAGGCAAAATGTATCCTCTTGTTTGAGAAGGAGTCTGATTCACAAAACATTTCTTTTCTCCTCATTTCTCCTTCCCATGTTTTTCTTTTCTTTGCAGGCTGCCTTATTTTGTTATTTTCTCTCTCTTTTTTTTTTATTATTGTTGTAGCTAGGAAGAGAGCAGTACAAGATGTGTGGTAACATTCTGGGTATGTATTTGTTAAGTGCAAACAGTTTCAGATGCTTGATGGGATTGAATCTCATTCACAGACTCATCAACAGGGTGAGGCTGTTGGAATGAAATTGTGCATTCGGCTTCAAGTGGTTGAGGTGAGGTGAGCAGGGTGAAGAATAAATTAGGGCCATTCTAGTTGGCTCAAATGGGGTTGCAATGGATTGATGAGTGTGGTATGGATTTATGTGGTCTATTGGTATGCAAAAGATGGCCTAGATCCTTTCCTTGCTTGAAGTACTCTTGCTTGAATTTCGCCTTGACAGAGACAAGGGTCTGTTCTGAGGTAGATAGGCTGAGCCTGTGTCGTGTAGAAAACCATTTAGCAAGATCCTTCTTATCTGACAGATTTCATGGAGTGTAATTGTTCGATTATGCCTGTTCAGCTTGTTTTGGAAATGAGACAAGTTCTGAGATTAGAGTATGAGCAGAATTAAATGGAAAATGTTGAAGATGCATTAATATAAGGACAGGCTCACACTGTGGAGAAGCAAAATGAAAAATAGATAAGCATTTGAAGTTGCATTGAACCAACAGAAAAGTACAGAAGGCATAAAATGGTATTTGCACCCTAAAATACCCCAAACTGAAAACTTGCAGTGTCCTCACTGCTAAAACTAAACAAAAGAAAGGTGCAATGCTATAACAAAGATAAGCAAAATAAAACACATTACCGAAAATGAAAGACAAAAGGTCTAATTCTTAAACACAAAGATAAATACCCCAAACTGAAAGTTGTATCCTATGTGGTAGGGGTTAGACATCCTAAAACTAGGCTAGAGGTGCTGGAAAGGTGGAGTTAGCGGCGTTGGCGCTTGTTGCTGGATGGTGGAGGTCCTGCCTGTTGTGACCGCGTCAATGCACGTGCCATGTTCATCAAATTAGTGAGGGTTTCGGTTATTTGCACGTGCTGGGCCATGTACTGGCTATGGAAGTCAGTCATGGCTCTGCCTTGGGTCTGTGTGAGGCTGCGCACCTCAGTGATGCCCCTGTTAAGGTGTGTGCATGCTTCTCTTAAAGAGGAGGTCAGGCGCATCTCTTGTGCAGTGATGCTCTCCTAGAGGCGTTGCAGGCGTTCGCCGTGAGCAGCAAGGGTCTGTTGAATGCGGGTTTGGTTCTGAAGGACGGGAAGGAATTGCTGCCCAATCCAATCCTGCATTT
Organism: Turnera subulata; assembly: GCA_028386065.3. Taxonomy (NCBI): domain Eukaryota; kingdom Viridiplantae; phylum Streptophyta; class Magnoliopsida; order Malpighiales; family Passifloraceae; genus Turnera; species Turnera subulata. The sequence goes on along the minus strand of JAKUCV010001740.1, from coordinate 78,469 downwards.
GCTCAAAGATATCCAGCACTTGGTCTCAAGTCACAACCTGAGGCTGTGACTGAGGCTGTGCTTGTTGTGTGGCAGGCTGCTGGGGCTGTACAGGGTCGTGTTCTTCCTGTCCGTGAGGCTATGGCACTGGTGGTGCATTTTTTGGTGCTTCAGCCACAACATCAGGCTGTTCTTGGTTATTCTCTTGAGGCTGTGGGGCAGGAAGGTGCATCCTATTGAGGATGCCGCGGTCGATCCAGACAGTTCTGCTAACCAACTCAAAGCAATTTAGGGGAAGGTGGAATGCCGCGCAATCCTTGTGATGATGCCGGCGCCTCGAAGATATGGTGCCTTCCTTTGTGTGATGAATCGACGAAGGATAAAGGCACCGGTGTTGAGGGGTTGGCGGTGTACCATGCACCAGAGGATGAATAGCTCCTCGTGCTAAACAGCCACGCGACTATTGTTTCTGTCGTAGATGTTTTGGGACAGGAAGTGCTAGATGATGCGCAGTGCGCGGCTACGGAACGATGTGGCTAAACTGGTGGAGGAGTTGTATCCGGGGTCAGTGGAGATGTCATTCCAAAAATCTTCTACGGCAAAGTCTGCTGGCCTCTCCTGGTGTCCTTCATTTGGTAGCCCGAGTATCTGATTCAACTGGGCAACGGTGAGAACCCTATTCTCGTTGCCCAGACGGAATCGTGTTGTGCCGGGCTCCTGACCTTGTGGGGGCTGGTAGGAGAGTGAACTAAATAATTCGCGGGTCAGGTCAGCGTAGGTAGGCTCTCCTAGTATGGCAAACAGCAACCACCCTACTTGTTGGAGAAATCGGCGCACGCCATTCCTGGCCCCGATGGCTCTGAGTGCATCCATATCCAGCAACCGGCTGATAAGCACTGTCTGGGTTTGTGTGAATGTCCAGGCGCGTCAGTGGCTGGCGTTTTCAGGTTGGAAGATAAAGCGCTGAGTAGGGGGTGGCACATCCTTTGCCTTGTCGTCTCTGCTCTGTGTGTCTTCCTCCTCTGTCTCTAGTTCATTGGTGGGCGGTGGTGTGGGTGGTTCTCGAGGTCGGTCCTGGTTTTGCTTGGATCGGGCCTCGGCGGTGGTGGATGATTCTGGGAGGGTGGTTGTTTTAGTGGTTGTTGAGCGGGTGCGGGGGCGTTTTGGATGGCAGATTGGAAGAGTGGGGGTGGGGGTGGTGGATGGTTCTGGTGTGGGTTCGAGGTTGAGGTTGATTGGCTCTGGGTTGACCATGGTGGTGGTTGGTGGGTTGATGGTTAGGTCGATGATGGTGTCGGGGGTGTGTGCTCGCTGGCATTTGTGGTGGTATTGTTGTGTTGGGGCGATTTTATTGGTGTCTGGTGTGGTTTGGGTGTTGGTTTTGGAAGAGGTTGGAGGTGTAGGAAGGGCGAGTAAGGTGGGGGATGTTTCTGGTGGTGGGTAGAGGCGAGCGAACTCGCTGACAAGGATGTGTAGTGGGGGAAGGTCTGGGTGTAATCGTGTTGTGGTGGTGGTGGGAAATGGTGGCATTGGTGGTGGGTTGATGTGGAGTGGGCGGTTGACGATTTGGAAGAGGGGGCGGGTGATGTAAAAAGGGAAGGTGATGGTAGTGGTGATGTTTGGGTTAGAAGATGAGGGTGGAGGATTGGGTATGTTGTTGTTCGTTGGGTTGTTGGTGTTGGTGTTGTTGCCCATAACTGAGTCGGGAAGATGATGGCGATATGGAGTGCTGATTGTGGAGTTAGGGTTGTAGCGATACGGTTTTGGAGGAGGAAGATGAAGTAGAGAATGGAAGGATAGGGGTTGTCTTTTATAGGCAATTAATGCCTGTTGAGAGGGTGGGAAGCGAAGGGTTATGTCTGCTGGTAATCATTTGTTGCCGCCCAAAGTGTCAGTTATGTGCCCTTTTTTGGTATAGTGTTGCAACCCATAGCATGAATGACACGTGGATGGGAGGAGGAATAATCCTACTGGGTAGTTGTGTTATGACGTGTTTAAGGCAAAACTTCCTTATTGTCTATGCTCCGAGCAGAATGGCTGCAATAGGCTGAGCCTGTTGCTCATATTGTCCCAGTTTTAGAGTTAGTGCGCGCAAGAGGATGTTTTTCAGCAGAGAACCTAGACCTAGCCCCACCTATTCGGACCTTCCCTAATTCTAGAGATTCCCTAAACGCAAGAGATTATCGAATAAGGTGTTAGGAAGTTGTGGAAATTCGACACAGGCTCAGTCTGTGTGAGCCTATGCAAGCCTAAAAAGTCCCTTTTTGCAAAGAAATGAAGAACACTTATCATCAAAAAGGGTATAGAAGGACTTCCCTGACGAATCTCTGACTTTGTGATTCCCTTTTCCATCAAATTTCAGCACCTGATTGATTAAAAACAAAAGAAACACACAAAAAGAACAAAAATAACCAAATGAAAAGCAAAAGAAATTGGAAATTTACCGCACTTGGTGTTACCCAAGTGTGTGCTTCTTTAATGTCTTTTAGCTGGACTCCATCTTGCTTTGCTAGGTGGGAGGTGGATCATGGAGCACCTGAGTTTCCTGATACTCATTGGTCCGCGTGTGATACAGCTTCAGTCTGTGCCCGTTAACCTTGAATGGTTGTGTCTTCTCATTATAGATTTCCACAGCCCCATGAGGGTAAAAGCATGACACTATGTAGGGGCCAGACTATCTTGATCGAAGCTTTCCAGGGAAGAGCTTCAGGCGAGAGTTGTAGAGGAGGACTTGATCTCCTTATTTGAATTTCCAAGGCTGTATCCTGCTGTCATGCCACTTTTTTGTTCTCTCCTTGTACAATTTTGCATTTTCGTATGCATACAGCCTCAGCTCGTCCAGCTCATTCAATTGCAACTACCTCTGTTCTCCTACAGCCTGTGTGTCAAAGTTCAGAGCTTTAACAGCCCAATATGCCTTGTGCTCAAGCTCCACAGGCAAATGACAGGCTTTCCAAAATACAAGGCGGTATGGGGTGGTGCCTATGGGTGCCTTGTAGGCTGTGCGGTATGCCCACAGAGCATCATCGAGTTTTGTTGCCCAGTCCTTCCGTGGATGTCGTACTGTCTTCTCTAGGTTCTGTTTGATTTCTCTATTAGTTACCTCCACTTGGCCACTTGTTTGAGGATGATAGGGAGTGGCTACCTTGTGTCAGATCCCATACTTTCTGAGGAGAGCTTCAAACTGGCGGTTGCAAAAATAGGTCCCTCCTTCACTAATTATTGCTCTTGGGGTGCCAAACCGAGTGAAGATGTGTTTCTTCAGGAACTTTGTCACTGTCTTGGCATCATTGGTCGGGGAGGCAATGGCCTCCACCTATTTAGAGACATAGTCAACAGCCACCAAGATAAAATTGTTCCCATAAGAACTCGGTAATGGTCCCATGAAGTCTATTCCCCAAACATCGAATAGCTCCACTTCCAAAATTGCTTGTTGTGGCATCTCTTGTCTTCTTGAGATGTTCCCTGTGCGCTGGCATTCCTTGCATGCTACTAACCAATTGCGTGCATCCTTAAATAGGGTAGGCCAATGTAGGCCAGCTTGCAATACTTTGAATGCTGTTCTGGTTGCGCCATGGTGTCCCCCGTACTGTGCATTGTGGCAACTATGCAGAACTTGTTCTACCTCCTCCTCAGGAATGCACCGTCTGATTATACCATCTCCGCATCTTCTGAATAATAGGAGCTCATCCCAGAGGTAGTTCTTCATGTCAAAGAAGAACTTCTTCCGCTGTGAATAGTTGAGATCTGGTGGAAGAGCTCCACAGGCCAAGAAATTGACAATTTCTGCGTATCATGGCATCAGTCTGCGACTGACGCTGTGAATTGTTGCAATGAGGCTGTCGTCAGGGAGATGATCATCAATAGGTATATGGTCCCTTAGCATGTGCTCTGGAGGCATTCTGGAAAGATGGTCAGCTACCATATTCTCTATGCCTTTCTTGTCTCGAATCTCGAGGTCAAATTCTTGGAGCTATAGGATCCATCTAAGAAGTCTTGGCTTGGTCTCCTTCTTGGTCAATAAGTACTTCAATGCCGAATGGTCAGTGTGGATGATGATCTTAGATCCCAGCAAGTATGCTCGAAACTTTCCAATTGCAAAGACTACTGCCAGAAGCTCTTTCTCAGTCGTGGCATAATTGATTTGTGCTTCATTTAGAGTGCGACTTGCATAGTATATGGCATCAAGTTTGTTGTCTTTTCTCTGCCCCAGCACAGCCCCTACTGTATGGTCGCTTGCATCACACATGATTTCAAAGGGCTGACTCCAATCTGGGGGCTGGATGATTGGGGTTGTGGTCAATGCAGCCTTAATCCTGTTAAATGCATTTAGACAAGAATCATTAAACACAAATTCGGCATCCTTACTATGGAGAATTGTCAAAGGTTTTGCAATCTTTGAAAAATTCTTAATAAAGCGCCTGTAAAAGCCTGCATGACCAAGAAAAGCCCGAATTGCCTTAACAGAGGTTGGAGGTGGAATTTTTTCAATAACATCAATCTTAGCTTCATCTACCTCTATACCTCGTCCTGAGATTTTATGTCCAAGTACAATACCTTCTGTAACCATAAAATGGCATTTTTCCCAGTTCAGTATCGGGTTCACAGCCTCACACCATTCAAGTACTGTTTCAAGGTTAGCCAAACAAAGATCGAAAGAAGTGCCATAAACAGAGAAGTCATCCATAAATACCTCTATTATATGCTTGATCAGGTCATGGAAGATGGCCATCATGCAATGCTAAAAGGTGGCAGGTGCATTACACAGGCCAAATGGCATGCGCCTATATGCAAATGTGTCGTAGGGGCATGTAAATGTTGTTTTCTTCTGATCACCTGGATGGATTGGGATCTGGAAAAATCCAGAGTATCCATCTAGGTAACAGAAATGTGTATGCTTGGCAAGTCTCTCTAACATCTGGTCTATGAATGGCAAAGGAAAATGATCTTTTCTAGTGGCCTTAATGAATTTTCTATAGTCTATGCACATCCTCCAACCTGTGACAGTTCTAGTTGGTATGAGTTCTTCTTTTTTGTTTTTTACTACTGTCATACCTCCCTTTTTAGGCACCACATGTATTTCACTAACACAAGGACTATCTGAAATTGGATAAAATTTTTCCGACATCAAGTAACTTCAAAATTTCCTTTTTGACCACTTCCCTCATATTTTCATTCAGTCTCCTCTATGGTTCTATTATGGGTTTGCAGTTTTCTTCCAAAAGAATGCGATGCATACAAAGATTAGGACTGATACCTGTCAGGTCATCAATGGTATATCCCATTACCTTGCGGTGTTTGTTGACTATAGTGCGCACTTTTTCCTCTTCCTCCTGTGAAAGGTCAGCTCCAATAATGATAGGAAATGAGGAATTGTCAGTGTCTAAGTAGATATACCTGAGCTGGGGTGGTAGAGGTTTCATTTCTACCCTTGGTGCATCAGATTCTGGTTCTGGATTGCAAACAGACTCTGTGACAGGCTCAGCCTGTTGATCCACAGCATAGGCCTGTTTGTTGATTTCAGGCACAGTTTCTTCTGCCAGGAATTTTGCCACCTGTTGCAGAGCTGTCTCATATCCATCTATGGGCCCATTGACTAGGCAGCCTAACAATTCGTCTTCATGTGTCTCCATCAGTTGAGAGGCCTTGACTAGTGCATCAACAAGGTTTGGTACAGCATCAACCATGCAGCACTGTCCTGTTCCAAACTCTGTTCTTTGCATTTTCTGGACATTAAACTCCACTGTATCTTCTCCTAGTCGTAGTGTCAATGTTCCGTTTGCACAATCAATCATAGCTCCTGCTGTAGCTAAGAAGGGACGTCCCAAAATGATGGGTGTCTTCTCATCCTCGGTTATATTCATCACCACAAAATCTACCGGTATGTAAAAGTTGCCAACCTTGACTGGAACATCTTCCAGCACTCCCACAGGATATACAAGTGATCGGTCTACTAGCAGGATTGTCATCCGTGTGGGTTTGGTGTCCCCAAGGTTCAGGTTCTGAGTGATGGAGAGCGGCAACAGGCTGACACTGGCTCCTAAATCGAATAGGGCTCCCTCAATCTTCTTGTCCCTGATGTTTAGAGGGATTGTGAAGCTTCCTGGGTCTGAGCATTTTCTGGGCAGATGGTGCTGAATGAGGGCACTCCCCTAGGCTGTCATGGCTACTATCTCGATGTTGTCAATGGTTCTTTTCTTGGTCAAGATGTCCTTGAGGAACTTGGCATATGACGGCATCTATGTAACCACATCACTAAAAGGAGCATTAACACAAAGCTTATTTAGCATCTTCTTAAACTTACTAAATTGCTTTTCTAGTTTGGACTTGAGGTACACTTCTGGATATGGGAGAGGAGGCTGATAGGGTCGGACAGTCTAGGGTTGTTTCTCAGCTTTCTTAGTGCTCACAGGCTAACCCATAGGCTCAACCTGTGTTTGCACTGTTTGCCCTGGGTTGGATGTTGATGCTGTCTGATCTACAGCATCAGGCTATTTTGGTGTTGTGCCCCTAATTCCTTCCTACTGTGAAGTGTTACAGCCTTGCAATGCTCATTCCTTGGATTCTCTATTGGTTTCCCTGGAAGGGTTCCTTGTTGATTAGTGGACATAGAGGCTTGTTGAGCAATTTGATTTTCGAAGATTCTATTGTGGGATTTGATTTGACTAATTTCCTCACTCATCTTGTTTTGGTTCTCCAAGATGGACTGCAGCATGCTCATCATGTCGGTGTTGTTGCCTTGCTATCCCCCTTGGTTCTGTCTTTGGTACTAGGGCTGTCCTCCTTGATTTTACCGCTGGAATTGGGCTTGTGGTGGACTTCTCTCTTCATTTGGTGCCTTCCAGGAGAAATTTGGATGATTCCCCTAAGAAGGACTGTAAGTGTTTCCATACTGTCCTTGCCTCTGTTGGATGTAGTGAGCCTGTTCGGAATCACATTCGGTAAAGAGGGGACAACTGGATGTGTTGTGAGGTCCCCCACATCCTTCACAGTCTGAGGCTGTGAATGTGGCTGCCTTGACGTGAGTAGCCCCTAATTTCTTCCTGAGGGCTTCTATCTCTGCCTCTAGCTTTGTTACTCTGTCTACTCCAGTTATTCCAGAGGCCTTGACTCCCCTGATTTGGGTTTTCCTCTTACACAGAGCTTCAAGGATGGTTACTCCATCATTGTAGTCTTTGTCCAGAAATGAACCATTAGCCATTTTGTTCAAAGTGTTCTGGTCTTCATCACTCAGGCCGCAATAGAATTGTTCAAGTTGTACGGCCTCATCAATTCTGTGGTTTGGGCATCTTCTTAGTAATCCCTTGAATCGCACCCAATCATCGCGGATTGATTCATCATAACGCTGGGAAAAGCCGATGAGCTGCTCCCTCAGGTTTGTAGCCTTGCTTGGTGGATGATATTCCTTCAGCAAAGGCTCTGACTAGACTGCCCAGTCAGTAAAATTGGCTCCTGCAAGTGCACAGGGTTGTTGTAGTACTTTATCAAGGTCGTATCCACAGAGACTGGGTTGAGTCTGTTTCCTTTCAATTTAAGACGAACTAAGCTCGAAAATAATTAAATAAGGATGGATTTGGGTGAATGATGATGAAAATCTAAACTAGACAGGAAAGATAAATGTAACAGCTGATTAAATGAGGAAGGTATCAGTTTTTGTGGATTCTTTGGCATCCTGGGTTCACATATCCTATTTTATACATATAAATTGCTCGACAGCCTCAGTCACAGGCTGAGCCTGTGGGTAAGGCTGTGACTAATCAGATGTCTTGAAGGGGCTCCCAACCTAAAGTACTATCAACGGCTTTCGATCTTATTAATAGTTCCCTAAGCTTCCATCTACCCCCTGTCACTAGAGTAAATGTCTACTTGAGGATGAATTTTAATATTCGTGCTAATACCCACAGTCTCTCCATATCTTCTTTCGAATGGCTAAGGAGTGAAGGTTGACTATTGTTGGTCTAGCACACCTGGCTTCTCCTTTCGGTCCTTCACCAGGCTGCTACTAAATTAATAGGATTATGCCTAGTAGTCAATCAAGAATCAAATTAGGAATTTTGTTATCTTTTTGACTATGCTGTCACAGACTGAGACTGTACTAGGCACAGACTGATGTTGTACTGTGTACAGGCCGAGGCTGTTGACAGCAAAAGAGTCAATTAATAGAATCGGTTCTTGCAGGCGCTCTCAACCTATACTGCACCCATTTGCTTTCGCTCACAGGTGCCTCTCATGGTTCTCACATTCCTAATGCTCTCGCATCGGTCAAACTCAGGGGTTTAAGAGTGGTGTTGAGGCTAGTTCCTCAATTAGTTTCTAACTCTCGTCAAAGGCTAAAAACTAAGGGCTGGTTGATGTTGTTCCAGTGGCTAAGGTTTCTCCTTTCGGTCCTTCTCCTAGCCACCTATAATCATGCATGGGTTTGATCAAGACTCATACATGGTGCAAGTTTGCAACAACCAAAACAATAAGGTCTGGTTAAGAACATAATGCGAGCAATCTATTGCATTAAAATCAAAGACATGTTCACCCCTTCAACCTAAGAAGGGGTTGTTTTGGTTCATAATCGAAATTACAAAGCAGAAGGAAGTATGGAATGGCATAGTGGTTTGGACAATCTGGAGGTTAGGGACAACACGATTACTGCCAGAAAAGCTGCAGAATCGTGTTTCCCTTGGACCTTTGGTGTTTCTAGGTCCCACCTCTGCTCCAGGAATTCTGTAAGTTTGAGGGGTGTCTTTGTCAATGGGATTCTCCTCTGCTCCGTGTCTTCTCCCTTCCTTTTTGTAGGTGCAGCTCTTCTGTTCTTCTTCCTACCAACTTGCTGGAAAGTATGGGCGTTTGGGCAAGTTGGCTCGTCAGTTTTCCAGCGTGTGTTGTCAGGATAGGCGTGATGGGCAGCAAGTTGATTGGTGGATTGTAAGTTCCAAGGTGCCCTTTACAGAGGATAATTGTTCTTTAAGGTGGATTCCCTTTGAGTGGCATGTGCCTACTCCTTTTTCCCTGGAAAGTGCTCTGGGACGTTAGGAGAATGTTTGTTTATGTTGGTGGAGCAGGTGGTGCAAGTGGTGTAAATTTTATATTCCTTCTGCAATTAAATTTTATATTCCTTCTGCAATTTCTGGGTTTGCAGGACGCACAGGCTGATGCTGTGCCTGGGTCTGTTGCAGTTCTTCTTCAAACTTTCCTTTCAATTGACTTCTGCTTCTTCTACCGATGATGAGGTGTCATGAGGACTTCTTGGAAAAAAGTGAGGGAAACGAGCTTCAGTGGAAAATTTGTGATTTGAAGGTGGTTTGAGGCCTTCAATTGAATTCTCGATGAACAACAGCCTCACGGACAGGCTCAAGGGTTCTGCAACAGACTCATATTGTGGCTGATGCTGTATCTTCACATTCTTCAATGAAATCCTCTTGAATTGATTGAAATGCACCTGAAATCACTATTCATACAGTGAGGGATAGAAATTGGAGGAATATAGTGGAATATTGCATTGGAGGCATATAATCATAATGAATTTAGAATAATTTGCGTCCAAAATTATGCCCTAAACTATGCATATTTCACATGCATCAGGTTGGAACAAGGAGAACAACCTCGAAGGTAGTTTCTAATCCCTTTTCTGTGCTCTAGTTAGGGCGTTATAATGATGATTTTGTGTTAGAAAATGCATGCTTTTTTAAGGCATCATAACGCGAATTTTCGTTGAATTGTTTTGAATCGTAATGCCAAATTTTCAATGAATTGTTCATCGGGTTAGAACAAGGAGAAAATGCTTGCTTTGTAAGGCATCGTAATGCCGAAAATGGGTTGTCTAACCCGCCAAATTTGTGGGTAGAACACACCTATTTCAAAGAAAATATTTCGGGTTAGACAACCCATTTTTCAAGAATCCAAATCCGGATAGAATACACCCATCTTCAAAGAATCAAGTTTCGGGTTTGAACACCCAATTTCAAGAATGAATTTGGGTTTGAACGCCCTCTTTTCAATGCATTGTTTTAGACAAAACATGCATCCTTGCATCATCATAGTCATGATATGCATTCAAGAACACCTTTTGGATATGTTGCATCCTAGTTAGGATCTTTGTTTAGAATGAGTTAGAACACAACTCTCTTTGTGCCTCTTAGTGTAGTTACACTAAAGAATCAAGAAAAGAATGGTTAGAAGAACACCATAAGAATTGGTTAAAAGACACAGTATGTCCTTTCACTTTTCCGATTTCAATGTTTGTGTCCCTTTTCTTTTTATTTCAAACATTATGTCCCCGAACCTGTTGGAAATGAAGCAATGTTGTCCAAATTACCTCCAATTGCAGGTCGACCAATCATAGCCCGCCACGTGCCTTGGGGTTGGGCCCAAATTACATCCAATTTCCAGTTTCTTTTCTTTTTTGATTTTTTACAAAATATTAAATACCAATGAAAATGAAAATTAAATTTAGTTTATAAACAATATAAAATGATTAAAATTGTTTTAATGGATTATTACATGGAGTATTGTTTCTCTTATTTTTCTTCTTTCTTTCCTTTTCTTCTCCTCTTCCCCCATGGGTTCTCCTGCTTCCATGGCCGTTGTTCGCGAACGCCGCCAACTCAACCTCCGCCGCCCTCTCCCGGAACTCTCCGAGCGCCGCCCCCGCTTCCCCTTACCCCTCCCTCCTTCCTCCACTGCGCCCCCCTCTGCAGCCAACGAAACGATCTTGAGAAGCTCCTCTCCTCCACCCCCTTCAACTCCGCCGAGCTCGACACCGACATCAACCTCTCCCTCCCCGGCGACGCCTTCGACCTCCTCACCCGCTCCAAGACCGCCCTCGAGCTCTCCTTCCCGGGCACCGTCTCTTGCACCGACATCCTCACCGCCGCCACCAGCGATCTCGTCACCATGGTCGGCGGCCCCTACTACAGCGTCCTCTTCGGCCGCAAGGACTACCGCGTCTTTGCGGGGCTGTCAACGCTGGCCTCACTCTCGCATCGAGACCTACATGGTGGGTTTCGTCCTCGCCAACATAGTGGGCCTCAAGTACTACTCCGGCCGAATCACCGGGCGCGAACTGGTGGGTCTCATCCGGGAACCTCTTAACCTTACGACGCGAATGCCAACAAGGTCCTCAATACCCTATCCGTCCAGGTGGGTCACATAGAAAGGTCAGTCGCTGCCGTTTTATCCCCTTTGATTGACTCCCATAGGGTTACTGTTGAAGGGATTGTATCCGATTCCGGGGCCAAGAATAAGTTCAGAATTTCTTGCCAAGTTCATCTCTTTGCACGTCTCGAGGATTTTGAGGTTGTTAGTTCGCCATTTTGGGGGCGGGGATGGTCCTCCTCCCGCCTTTGCATTCGCCTCTGGGTTCCTCCGATGCTATGGTGGTGAGGGAAAGGAGTAAGGAAAGGGATGGTGTTAAGAGTTTCGATGAGGTATTTATGTTGGCAGACGAGCGTGCCCGTAAGGAAGGCCAAATGGGGCATCTTGAACCCCCCAACGGAAGTTATCAAGTCTCCCCTTTTTCCTCGCCAGAAGGAGGCCTTGTGGTGGCTGGTGAACAGAGAGAACTCCACTGAATTGCCTCCTTTTTGGGAGGAGAGGGATGGGGAATATGTGAATGTTCTTACCAATTTTCACACGGGCAAGCGCCCTGAGCCTTTGCGTGGGGGAATTCTTGCAGATGATATGGGCCTGGGAAAGACTCTAACCTTGCTCTCTTTGATTACTCTTGATAAATGTGGTGGAAACACTGGTTGGGAATTTATGTGGAGTGGTAGACTGTTAATAATCCATTAAAACGATTTAATCATTTTATATTATTTAAAAAAACTAAATTTAATTTTCATTTTCATTGGTATTTAATATTTTGTGAAAAAATAATAAAAAAAAGAAACTAGAAATTGGATGTAATTTGGGCCCAGCCCCCAAGACACGTGGCGGGCTGTGATTGGTCAACCTGCAATTGGAGGTAATTTGGACAACATTGCTTCATTTTCAACAGGTTCAGGGACACAATGTTTGAAATAAAAAAAAAAGGGACACAAACATTGAAATCGGAAAAGTGAAAGGACACACTGTGTCTTTTAACCCATAAGAATTTGGTTAATGCAATATTGAATAAAAGCTTGCATCTTTGATTAGAAAATGCATAGAACTTGCATCTTGAAAATGAAGATAGCACTAAGATAGGCATTCTTGAACAAAAGATTGCTCCTTTGAATGAATTAATGCATAGGATTTGAAGAATGAACACATTAAAGGTAGGCTAGAACATGGTTCCTTTAAATGATTTTTGCCACAGGCTACTACAATTCTAGAAGTCAATTCACCAACTCAAAAATTTAGAAAATTAAGAATAAAATTTCCAAAAGACAACCTTAATTATTAAATAAGATAAATGTGAACAAAATTTTTAAAAAGGATAAATATGAACATAAACGAAATGAAATTGAAGCGGAGGGAAGGGGAGGGAGATGGCCTGTAATCTTTAAAAAATGCCTTAACAAACACAACAAGACAACTGCTCAAAATGAAATATGCAAATATAATGGATTTCCATAATGCCATCAGATCTGAAGAAAAACAAATACAAAATACAAGTACCGAAACAAAATAGAAGGAAAGGGGAGGAGCAAGTGGAGGAAGGGGAGATGGCCTGCAAGAAACCCACGTCGTCGTTCCCTTTCTGTTGCTTTGTTGTGTCTTGTTGTGAAGGAGCAAATGGTAGTTTTGTTCCTTTTTTCAAGGCGGTTCTATAGGGGAGGAGGCAACGACATGGAGGTTTAGTCAAGGAGGTGGCGGCGACGTGGTGGTTTTCTGGTGGAGGATGCAGAGAAAGTGGCTAGTTGTAGAGTAGGGGCAGCGGAAAAGAATGGAAAAGAAGTTGAGGGAGTGAGTGAGAACGAACAGGAAGATGAGAGGCAGAGTGAAAGTGAAGGAAAATTAGGGATTTGTGGGTTTTAATTTGGGTATTTATATGTTGGGACGTTATCGGGATACCAACATACCGACCCATGCATACCAATTTAGTCCCGCTATTTCTCGGCATGGTGTAATACCGAGCCGCAATTTTTTCTGAGCCAATCTGCCGACCGATGCCGAGCCAACAGCTATCGGTATGCCAATCGGTACGATAGAGATGCTCTCCCCTAATTGCTTCTACATGAACATATACGTGAATAATTTAAAATTTTCAATATGAAACAAACTTTTTAATAATAATGTAGCTTTTATTAATGTATTTGTAGGGTGATACCGTACAAGAAATTGCAGTAGAGAAAGATTTTCATATTTTGAAGCAATTTTACAACAAGGAGAAATTATCATACTATCAGGATTTACAGCGACACATAGTAAAAAGAAATAACATATTTCTCCTCATTATTATACTATTCAAATGAATAAGGGGGTTTCAATACGTCGTACATCTGATGACACTACAAAAATCTCATACGAATGATTCCAATTTATCGTGTTTGAAGTATTGCAAGGTAAAAAAAAAAAACAATGAAAATTTTTTAATTGGTATAATAATTTTTTCCCATTTCTCTCCCTTTTGTTGTCTCTGATCTAAAATAACAATGAACTTTAGATATTTTAATTAACAATATAATACTCATAATTTACAGATGTCATTGGAGCAATCACTTCCATCAGTGGCGTAATTCCCACACCTAAACGCTATGGCATCACCACAAAAAAAAATGTTAACAATCATAAATCACAAGTAACACATCAAACTTTCCAATTTTACAAATATTTTCTTAACAATATAAAAAGAGAAATTATCACTTATTACCTTAATCAAGCACCAACAAATCCCAATCACATTGTGGAACAAAGAAGCGGAACAATTTAATGAAGATGAAATTAATGAAAACCAACAAGATGAGCCGACAGTGATAATATTCACTTCAATGACTGTTCGCACCTGTGGAGGTAAGTAAATTTAGAAAACAGTAGAACATTAGTAAATTTCTACTGCTTCACAAATTGATTATGCAGTATATAACACGTCTACTACAAAAATATTACATCAATCTCCAAATACCAGAAGTAAAAGAGATATATGAGTGAATCAATTTCTACAATCTGCATTCCTTCCCACCTTTACATGTAAGACATAATATATTAAAATTTTCTCAAATTTGTAATTACCTATGCAGAGCACATCATAACAATATGAAGGAAGTGAGAGTTATAAAATCCACGGAGGACAACAAAATAAACCAAGGGCATGTACTGCTGGAGAATCGTAAAACCATACAACAACTACTGGAGCTGAATTCTGATGAATGCAAGGTTAGATAAATAATATTTTTTTTGCCAACTCCCCTTTTTTTTTTAATAGAAGAGAAATACTACTAAAAAGTTACAATTACAGAATATAAAGTTTACATGATTGGCTACAATCGTGGATATCGATACCTCAAAAGCTTGGTGATACACCTCTTGCTCGGAATGTCACAGTGGCATAATGACTGCAACATCAACATATGGTGTGATCGGTGTGGTGAGCTCAAGAAAAAGCCAATACCATGATAAAATATTTCCTTTAACAATTTAATTTTTCAATAATAAATTATTATTTAACATGCGTATGAGTTTTATAAATATCCACTCTGACACAGGTATCGCCTTAAAGCTTCAATTCAAGTTGAAATCGGTACAGCTGATATGATAATCTTCGGCATCAGTGTAGAAAAAATACTTACCATACCCGATCATAGTTAGCTTATACTACAAAAACTAAGTGCAATGAGATACGTCCAATATTTGGCAAGATTCTCAACAAACAAAAAAAATTCTAATTGAGGGTGAGTGCTCAAAATGATGATCCAACAACTCCAATGCTAAAGGCTGTTAGTATCTTCGACATCAACCACGAGCTACAAGAAGAATCATAAAAGGCTAAAACAAGTAAACCCACAAGCAAAACAATTCTCCATCATGACCAGCCAAGCAGCTTGGAGCTACTCTCAGACAAAAAAAAAAACTATCTTTAAGCATCTCTTCCAATGTTACCTTCTCCTTTTTTAAAATCATGTAACTGCTAACATTTTTCAATATTGTTTTTTCTTCTATCATGTGATCATTAACTCTATTAACATTTATCTTCTTGAACAGTTTAGAAGATAAAGATAAAAATTAATGGATAAGAGCAACATGCTAAAGGGAACTGGAAGAATAAAGCCTTAAATCCTTAATGAGAATGTGGTTTAGCAACGTATATTTAGCATAAGTTTTATTTCAACAATCACCACATTGATTATGAGCATCATTAAAATTGATAATTTGGACAAAATATATGAGGGTCATAACGAAGCAAGGCCACCATCCTTGTGTAACATTAAAGTTGACAATTATTGTTGTTTTACAGCTCTCTACAACCCTCAGTGATATATTCATCGTCTCTAACAAACCTAGAGTGAATTATTTAGAGCTACATTATGGGTAAGTTTTGAAATTATACTTTTAAGAGTTTGTGATGACTGCATGCTTTCTTGTGTGATGTAACTACAGTTTGAGGTATTATCTAGCTACCTATTCTAACTTTTCACAATTTTTTTCTCCAAAATTTCCTCATCTTCTCAATCCAAAGGTCTCATTATATATATACGATTTTTATGATTACATTCCATATCCTCTTCCAACATACAGCTTAAAGAGCAACTTCTCTCTAGGTAAGCCTTGACACTCATTCTACGCTTCATAAATTTCATATCAACTAATGAAAGATAGCATTCTTAACTCTAATACTATTTACTTTTCAATTTTTTGTAAATTAATATACAGAATATGGAGTTTGCTTCTTTAGACAATCTTAAGGTGCGTGTTGATGGATATAAATTGAAAGTGAGGGTCTCCTGGTTGTTGGATATAGTAAATCCAAAGCAAAATCATGATTTTATTACAAATGAATGCATTCTCATAGATGAAAATGTATCTTCATTTATAGTTTTATTCACGCTCACTCCTGTAGAAATGCCAATTCTATGTTGTGATAAGGTTTTCTTCCCTTCCTCTGAATTATGCTTTTTTTATCATACATAATAAATTTGTAAACTTGTGAGTAAAGATATGGTACCTATTGGGCATAAGATCTTTACTCACATGTTATGTGGTTATATAATATTGAATACTAGCTTAGAAAATTCTAATTGTCTTGTGATTTTTAGCTAAAGATGTTTAGTTTGTCTTCTCTGTTGGTATTTAGTATTTCTTTTTTATTTTATCTTGAAAATTTGCACTAGCTTAGGCTAACATCACCTACTTCTAGTGATTTAGATTTAGCATTAATTTTTATAAAATAAGGAAGGTTAAAAATTCTAATCAAAACCAAACGGATATATATAAGAGATTGGGTCATTATACATTTGGCATATTTGTTGAACAAATTGGACTGTGATTATGGTACATCTCATCCCCTTTCAATTCTTGATCTTTAAGGTCCTTTATTATTCTCCTGGTTTTCATTTCTACATAGACATTCTAATCCTCCAGCACTACTACTTTAAATTTTGCACCATTAGGGGGTTTGGCTTAGTTAGAAACACAATGATGATGGTGGATATTTAAGCATTACATAAAGATTCTAAACTTTGCCAAGAGGCCAAGAAGAGTTGTAACAAAAAAGGATATTTTGCAAAATATAAGAAAAATGCCATTGAAGTAAGAAGAAGTGAAAAATATGTTAATGCCTTTCCCAAATTCTTTGGTTCTTAGTATTAAATATATTCTTTTTTGGTGGAATCTCTAAGTTTCTTTCATTGAAATTAATTAAGTAAGTTTTAAGATGTAGAACACACTTTGTCTAAGATATTCATAGAATACTAACTCTTTTATTCTTAGTACTAAATATATTCTTTCTCAGTGGAATCTCTACGTTTTTTTCGTTGAGATTAATTAAGTAGGTTTTAAGATATAGAACCCACTTTTAGATTACCAATGAGTTCCAATATTGATTCATTGACAGAAGAAGATAATTTTCTACTTTTGGGCAAAATATTTGGGGTGCTTAACTGTAATTTTTTTTTGCAAGTGATTAATGAATTTTGACTTCCAGTATATGTTAAACTATAAAGTTATCTATATTTCAAAGAACATAGATATGATTTTAATTTTCCAAAAGGATTATATGTATGTTTAGTCCCTCTAATATATAACCCCTTTCCAAAATATTATCTTTACATTTTGGTGGATGTTATATTCAACAACAAAATCTTTTCCAAAATTTTAATGTATATCATTGTGCTAACAATCTCTTATGAGTTTTTTGTGATATAATATTTTATTCGTATCCAAAGGACAGCGGGTTGCAAGGAAGTATCAGGAAACATGATTCAGCATTCATCAAAAAATTACTCAAAGAAGGAAAAGCTTATCTCGTTGTTGATTTTGATGTTAATTTGAAAAAGAGAGCTACAATGCATCAAGAAACAACTATTTGGTTTTATTGCATCAACAAACTAGCATTCAGCTAATCACTACAAATGTTGACTCTATACCAAAGCAATGTTTTGATTTAGTGATTGATAATGTAGAGTTGAAAGCTAGCATAGAACAATTCTTTTCAAACAATACAAAAATAAATAACTGAGGAAAAAACTAGTCCACTACCCGTGGATTCCACAGGGTTGGTTACTATTTGTATTCTTTTATAAACAAAAATAATCTTTCTTTGTAAAATTAGTCATTTTATAATAATGTGTAGTTTATTATATGAAAAGTTTATAAATTAATAAGATATAATCAAACCGGATAAGTAAAGAGTCTTGTTGCATCTTTCTATAATTGTATTTTGGTCAACAAAATCAAATAAATGAATAGGGTTATTTGTTATATCTCCTTTTACTTGTTCAATCTTGGTAGAACCATAAAATATAAGTTTAAATTGATGTTTCATTGGTCGGTATTGGCTCGTTTCTCTGACCACTTTGAAATTTGAAATTTTATAATACCAAACCTTCTTTCAATTCGGAAAACATAAAAATATGAAATAAATTGAAAATAAAGGAACAAATACAATGAAAAATGAGTTAAAATAAAAGGCATAAAAAATTTAAACATACCTTTTCATCAATTAAAATGAAATCTAAACTGATATGGAGATTTTGTAATTTTGTATTCATGGACTTCCACAACCTTGAAACCCTAAGTTTAATTGTCCATAAATCATTTTCAGGGATCAACTCATCCAAAGTATTAATATTCATTCTCCTGTTAAAAAAAAACATATATACTATACAAATTAAAATAACAATTGCATTAGAAAGAAAAGAAAAAAAATTAGAGAAAGAAGATAGTGTTAATAGTATACTAATATTAGTAGTGAAAGCTAAAACAAAGTAAGAATACAATGAATGATAAAGAAAATGTATGAGAGACAAATACTAAAAATAAAAAATTGAATTGAATGGAAAGAAAAGAAAAAAAAAGTATAGAGGAAGAAAAAAGTCAAAATACTATAGTAAGATTAGAACCAAATGCAAGCTAAAATAAAGAAGTAAAAGAGAAAATAAATGGAAAAGCAACTATATCACAAACAGATGCAGAACAAAAAAGTGAAAATACTATAATAAGATTACAACGTACTGCATGCTAAAACAAATAAGTAAAAGAAAGAATAAATGGAAAAAAAACTGTATCACAAATAGATGTGACTTGTATTTATATTAGTTCTCTAGGAATTTTTAAAAAATATATTAGAATCCTGATAAAGGGAAAAAAATATATAATACCAATCTCTAGGAAAAACAAAAAGATAACATCATAATAAATTACTTAAACGATTAGGAAGAAAAAAACATACAAATCTGTGAAACAAAATATAACTTGTGCGTGATTGGAATAATTTTTTAAATCAGTTTAATAGAAATATATATATATATATATATATTACCAATCTCTTAAATAAAAAGAGTTTTATTCTTATCATAATTGATTAGAAACTCTTGAATAATTATGTTTATCAATTTAATGGAAAAAAACAAACATATAATACCAATCTGTGCATGTGAATTTTTCTTTTGAACAATTTGGGTGTGACTGGAATTCTTTTTAAAAGAGTATTATTAAGATCAGTTTCATCAATTTAAATAAAAAGAATTTTATTCTTATCATAATCGATTACAACCTCTAGTTATCAGTTTAATGGAAAAAATATATATGTCAATTTTCTTTTGAACAATTTGGGTGTGATTGGAATTTCGATTACACTTAACCAAAAGGGCAAGGTAAGATAAGGTTATCACTTCAATGAAAAAAAATCGATCCTGCGTGTGAATTTTCTTTTGAACAATTTATATGCCATGCAACTACCTTGTCAAAAAAATTTTATGCTAATTTGATAAAATATAAAACCAAGAAGCTTGCAAGAGCCTACCCTCCTGAACATATGGATTCACTGGAGTCAATTGAATTCTTTTTCTTTTTATTTTGAACATGGAGTTGATTGAATGTGGGAAAACGGTTCATAAAATTCTAGTATTGTAGGTTTTATAAGATGTGATTTGTTAAATATTGCCTACTCAGTTAATTTTGAAACTGGAAAAAGAATCTTTTAGCGGTATAGCATAACCTACAAACACAAATCCTGATCATGTGTTTCCGGATGGAATATCCAATTGATATTCAGATAATATAATCCCATGAGCTTACTCTTTTATTATAGTAATGCCCATATATAAACACCATCTTCGACCATATTATTCGTAATTTATTCCCGCACCTGAGACTTGGAGTGTGCTCATCCATCTAAAAAACAATTATTCCGATTTTGCTTTATCTTAAGGTTCTTTTTTTTTTTTGCACACACATATTCAACTTACTAACCATGCGATTAACTTACTCATGTTGATAGATAATAACTAAAATATAAAATCATAATAAATATATATAATACCATTCTAGGGTGTGAAGTTTATTTTGAACAGTTTGAGTATGATTGGAATTCTTTTTAAAACATTATAATTGATCAGGTTTTTCAGAGATAACTATGTTTGTCATTATGGCCAATCAAACTACACCTATAATCCTCCATATGGCAATAAAGGAAGACCCCAAAAACTCTACATGACAATAAAGCAAGACCTTAAAAGTCCTATGTGTCAAAACCTGGTGAGGCATATAGCTTTAAATATATATATATATAATAGATGTATATTACTTAGTTCTGAATTCACAAATGCTAGATGAAGAAGAAATCATCAAACTTGATGAAAAGGGGCTTACAATTGTAATTTTAACTGGTTTGATGGTAAAAAGCTTTGAAGATATTGATATTTATTAAGCACTACATGCTATATATTTTATATTATATTTAAAATTTCTAATATTAGTGGCATTGTATTATTTACAAGCCAACCTTCACTCAAAATATCAGCGGCAACTACTTTTTTTGTCAATCTTGACATAGCAATGGTGGACGAATTCTGAACTAAGTAATATATATTTTTGCTCAATTATTTATTTTTGTATTGTTTGAATATTTACTTTTGTTTATCTTTGTGAATTCTTCATCTCTTTTGAAGTATAAAAACACAAATTTCTCAACTTGCCATTATGAGGGATAGGGAATATTTTTTTATAAATCCAGTAGAAGCAAGTGTATTGAATAGGATGACAATTGCACAACTTCCAAATGAGCATAAGGTAAAAAGTATATCCAATTGAATTTTTCAGTAGTTTGTGTTAATAAAAAAAATATAACTATAACTAATATTTTCTTATTTTCCCTATTTCAAAAGATATTTGCAGAATGTCAAATTTACTTGCTCTGCAACCATCATTGGCATTGACTCAACATATACAAAAATATACAAAAATGATATCTCATATCCTATTTTACTACACAAAAAAATTGTACCTTTTGTTAATTACCTTGGCAACATGATATCTTTATGTTTTGTATATTTTCTTGCTAAATAGCTTAATATCTAGGATCTCACTGTGTTTGGATAAAAAATGCTACTTGCTTTACTAATGGTTATTAATAATACAAAGGGAATTGAAATATGTGAATGAAGAAGGAAATAAAAGGACAAGGGTAAATTTAATTCAATGATGTTGAAACTTAGCTAGTGAAGAAAGAAATAAAAGGACATGAATTGATTGGGTATAAAAACAATAGAAACAGCCACACGAAAATTTATGCCTGTATCTCAACTTGTCCTTACTTTAGTTCTTATGGGTGCTATAAATAGCCTTAAAAGGCTTCTAGAAGGTTATTTTTTAATATTTTTGAGCAGATTTTTATGGGCCTTCATCTTTTAACTTTACTCCTCTTTTAACTGCTTTCATCTTGGTGCTGCCTCACATATTGGTGCTACTTTACCTCCTATTTTTATATTTTCTCTAATTATGTAAGCTACACAATTTATGTATCAGAGCCCCCTAAATGGGAGAGTTAGCTCTTCTTCTCTCCCCTTTGTACTTCTCTTGGTTGTCCATCTTATACTTAGTCGAAATCTCTCTCTCTCTCTCTCTTTTTTATTTTACAAAACCTCTTCATCATTACATCAAATTTCCCTCATGCCTGGCACTGTATATCTTGTTTCTTCCTTTTCAACGAGAGTAGGTTTGAGGTTTTGCAAATGGAGCAGCTTCTGGAGTATATTTTTTTACCATATAATTTCCATCCCAATTGTCTATTTAAGGTATGCCTTTTGCTTCCTTTCCTTGCATTTCCTGGCTTGCTTGTTTTACCATTTACTAGTATCTTCTACCTTCCTTTATGTTTTGTTCTCTTGATGTTGTCAAGTTCCGAATTACACGCACTTTCTAGCCAACTCATTCCTCCGAGTTTAAGGGAGTTTTACTTTCTTTTTCCAATAGGTTATGAAGAGTCTTATGCTTTCGATCCTCTTCCCAATGAATTTCCTATTTTTGTGAGAGTAATTAAGGAAGGTTTAGTCCTTCCATTTAGCGAATTCATACTTAGCTTTATTAAGGAATTAGGCTCTGCCCCCATTCAATTGCTCCCAAACACATGGTTGCTCTTGTCAGCTTTCGAGGATTGGTGTGGAATACATGGCGTTCTCCCCCTTCCAAGTGTTTTTCGCAAATTTTTTCAAGTGAAGATTTTTAAGGGAACCTTCTGTTATATTGCTCAAAGGGATTGGTGCTAGACGTTTTTCAGGCATTCCCAGATCCCATAGGCGCTATAAAGGGAAAGTAGTAAGAGTTGGTCTCCGTCAAGGAACTGTTGAGTCTGTTTTAGGCATCAGGAATTGCATAGGAACTTTTGATCTTTCCCTTAGTAAATATCCCTAGTTTTCTTCTTCTGTAGAGGAGTTAGTATTTAAATCTCTTATATCTGATAAAGCAACATATAAAATCCTCGACCTTGTGCATACAGGTCGATCTTTTATGGGATGTTTGCTATTGAAGGTTGACTTCTCTTCTTCCCAGTCTACATCTTTTTATTGCTTGCTCAGTTAATGTATTTTAATCATATTTTCTAGGTTCTTGTTATTCTATTGCTGATAGAAACATGGTGTCCGGTGAAGCGAGAGTGCCTCGCTCATCCCAAGATTTTTCCCGCAAGCCTTATGCTGAAGCAATAAGGAATAATGCCGAGAAGAGGAGAGGAGACATCATCGTGGATATGGATTCCCCTTCTAAGTTATCCAAGGGTATTTCTCATTCTTACGCCTCTACCGTAAGAACCACTTTTCGCTCAAGTGGGAAAGACAAGGGAAAATAAGTAATTGTTGCCCCTGATAAAAGGTCTTGCAGGCATACTATCAATGCCCTTATAGGTGTTTCTCACCCAAAAGAACCTTCCTTCTCTAATGATGGGGCTCTTCTATTTTTGAGAAATCTTTCTCTTCTTCTGAAATCAAGGGGCTAAAGCTCATATTGTTAAGCGATGTCATGGCTACTCCTCATGATTTCAAGATTGGTTTGTATGCACTCGATAAGCTTATGGACAGATTATTTGAAGGCTTAGTGTAATGGAAATGGTTAAAGCTGAGACGTCAAAACAAAGCATGGTTGAGCAAGCTTCTGACCATTGGAGGGTGAATTCCTTTATATATTTAATTGCATGATTGATATTGATATTCTAATGCTTAACTCAATTCAATTTAATTTTTCATTTTTCTTATTTATGTATTTTTTATATGCGTTAGGCTATGCTCAGGACTTATTACTCGCATCGCCATTGCGAGTTTCTCAATAGGAAATTGAGGGAGGCCAATAAGCACAAAGAGGCCATAATTGATGAGAATTTTCATCCCATGGACCAAGTAAGTCAGGTTCAAATGGAGCTAGTGAAGACCAAGGAGAAATGGCCAAAATCTTGGCAGAGGAAGATGATCTTCGGTGCAGATATAACGACAAGGCCTTCCTTTTGGTTTTTGTGTAAATATAACACTCATGGGCCTATATCCTTATGTACTTATCTGGTTATAATATGACTTATGCATCCTGCTTTATATATTTGTTGTGTCAATTTTGAACTTCTTTGGCTTTTGTCTTTCTAGATATATATATATACATAAATGCTAATTTTTGTGTAACCTTGAATTTGGACTTCTTGTACAAGAGCCTTTTGTTTTTCTTGGAAGTTTTTGTGAGACTGACCTCGTCACTCCTGTTCTTTTCTCCTTCCTATTATTAGAACACCATCTATGATTGGTTGTTTATATTGTTTTGAATGGTCTCAAGATAACATTTTGTGCTTCATGTTTTGAGTATCTTATAAAACTTGGTTAACCTTCCTCGAGTGTCCAACTAAAGATATATCTTTCTCCTTTAAATGAGGTGTTTTGGTAGGAGATTAGCAATTTATTCTCCATGCTTCATTGGAGACATAAAGAAACAAATTACTTCTTTATCCAAATCTTGATTGTGATGCTTGGTCGGCATGATCAAGGAATCCTATTTAAGATGAATCATTTTTTATTGCTCTATAGATGGGTGAGCAATTTTAATTGCGACGCTTCGTTCGACTCTGTGAGAAGTCTCATCAGGAGTTGAACTTAATTTTTTGGATTGTATTTTTTTTTAATTGCTTCATGAGCAATTTATTTTTTCAATTGCTCTATTAAGAGATGAGCAATTTATTTTTGTTTTTAAATGCTCCAATAAGAGATGAGTAATTTTGTTTTGATTGCTCCATTAAGAGATGAGCAATTTATTTATGATGCTTCTTTGGCATTCTTAGAAGTCCCATTAAGAGATGAACTTCAGATTGCTCCATTGAAGAATGAGCAATTTGTGTTTTTGATGCTTCGTTGGCATCTTCAAGAAGTTCTGCTAAGAAATGAAATGAACTTCATCTGTGTTTACTTTGCTCCATCAAATGATGAGCTACTTATTTGCGATGCTTCATTGGCATCTTAAAGAGGTTAACTTCCTCTAATCTTAGACCTTAATAGTTGTACCATTGGCATCTTAAAGAGGTTAACTTCCTCTAATCTTAGACCTTAATAGTTGTACCTTTATCAGCAGCTTCAAAGAATCCAAGTAAAGGAAAAGAGAGGTTACAGTGACAAAATCATGTGTACATATATATATTCATATGGAAAACACTCATCCTCTTGTACATTTGTTATAAATATATATATATATATATATATATATATATATATATATTATTTCATTTTATTATATATATGCATGTATATGAATATTATTTTGTCTTGGTGGCTACGTTAAGTGACTTATCATGCTGTAATTTCATGTTGTAACTGGCATGTGAAAAAAGTTTCAAGTTTTGCCCATTCCACGCATGCGGCAACATCCTACCTTCCTTTCCATCCAGATGGTATGAACCGGGCTTTATTACTCGTGCGACTTTATAGGATCCCTCCCATTTAGGACCCAATTTGCCCATTTTGGTTCCTCTTCCAGTGGCCTCCACTTTTCTCAAAACATAGTCTTCAATCTTAAAGTTCTTTCTTTCACTCTTGAGTTGTGAAAACGTGCAGCACAGATTTTGCAAATTGAGGCTCGAAGTGATGCTTGCTCTTGAACCTCATCGAAAAGATCTAGCTCTCCTCCAATTGCATCATCATTGCTTTTTTCGTCAAAGACATGTACTTTGGGAGAAACTAACTGGATTTCTATAGGAGTTACAACATATGTCCCATACACCATGCGGTAGGGAGATTCTTTGGCCGTTCCTCTTTCGATGACTCGATATGCCCACAAAAGTCTGTCCAATTCCTCTAGCTATGAACCCTTTGCTTCTTCTAGTTTTCTTTTGATCCCATTCAATAGAATTCGGTTGGTAACTTTGGTCTGCCCATTGGTCTGTGGATGACTTACAGCAGAGAATTTTTTTTCTATTCTGAGTTTCTAACAAAAACAACGAAAATGTGCAATGTCAAATTGAGTCTCCGAAATGATTATCCGCGGAACCCCAAATCTGAGTAGGATATTTTTCTTAACAAAAGAGACAACTTTCGCAGCAGAAATCTCTGCCAAGGCTTCGGCTTCTACCTATCTGGTAAAGTAGTCAATAGCCACAAGGACAAATTTCCTTTTCCCGGAAGCTGGGGGGAAGGGTCCTAAAATATCCATTCCCTATTGGGCAAATGGCCATGGAGAATCTATGCTTTGTTGTTCATACGGTGGCATCCTTAGTGTATTCCCGTGAATTTGGCAAGGGACGCATCTCTTTACCATCTCTTCCGAATCTTTCATGATTGATGGCCAATAATAGCCATTCCTCATGATTTGCCTTGCTAGCGCCTTAGCTCCTATATGCATTCCGCAGGTTCCTTGATGAACCTCTTCTAAGACGGTGTGAGCTTCCTCCTCTGTGAGGCATCGAAGTCCGGGATGTCAGAATCCTCTATTGTATTGGTATTTTCTATCCCAAGCATAGGCGGCTGCTCTTTTTAGCAGCTTGACTGCTTCAACTTGGCTGTTTGGGAGTGGGTCTTTTTCCAAGTATTCCTTTATCGGGGTCATCCAAGACTTTTCTTTCTCAATGGCCAGAAATTCCTCTCCTTCGTTAATACTTGGTTTTTTCATTTGTTCAATCAACACATCCACTGGCAAATCCATAGCATTCTTAAGAAGCATTCTTGAAAGTGTTTCTCCGTTAGAATTTTGTTCTCAAGGGATGTGACTGACATTGAGACTGCCTCCATTTTGGGTCATCATTTTCATCATATGTGCTACCTCTGTTTGATAACGACCCATTGTTAGTTCTTTGGCACTGTAAAATCCATTATGCCACTATTAGTTGTGAATCTGAATATACATGCAAAGTCGTTGCCCTACTTCAATGGCCAATTTTAATCCGGCAATTAGTGCGTCATACTCTGTTTGATTATTAGTTGCCGGGAACATGAATCGTAGTGCATATTGAATTTTATTTCCATAGGGGCTTTCAAGGACGATTCTAGCTCCAGCCCCCTGCGAGTTCGAGGCTTCATCGACAAAGATCTTCCAAGTCTCCTTGGGTTGTCTCTCAGGTTCGTTCTTGGTGAAAGTACATTCAGCCACAAAGTTTGCCCATGCTTGGGCTTTGATTGCTATTCGAGGTTTGTAGATTATCTCATACTCGCTTAATTCAACGCTCCAACTAATCAATCTTCCTGCAGCTCCAACTAATCAATCTTCCTGCAGCTTCTGGATGGTAGAGGACCTTTCTCAAAGGTTGATCTGTTAGTACTTCTATTGGGTGAGCCTAAAAGTAAGGCTTCATCTTCCTTGCAGATATCACCACTGCGTATGTAGTTTTTTCAATGTTGGGATAATGAAGTTCTGCTCCTTGTAGCACCTGGCTCATGTAGTATATCAGACCTTGTTTCCCTCCTTCTTCTCTTATCAATACTGAGCGTATCTCGTCATCTGACACTCCCAAAAATGGGCACAAAGTTTCTCCAACCTGTGGGCTGCTAAGAAGTGGTGCGGATGAGAGGTACTGCTTGAGTTGGATGAAAGCTTTCTCACAGTCATCAGTGCACTCAAAATTAGGAACTTTACGTAAGACTTTGAAAAAATGAAGGCACTTTTCTGCTGACTTTGAGATGAAACGCTTTAAGGCGGCTATTCTCCCTGTCAATCTTTGAACTTCCTTCACGGTGCGAGGGGAAGGCATCTCCATTATTGCTCGAAGCTTTTCTGGGTTTGCTTGTATCCCTTCCTTGCATACCATGTAGCCCAAGAACTTTGCCTCTTTTATCCTGAATGTGCATTAGGAAGGATTAAGTTTTATTTGGTGATTTCGAAAGACTTCAAGCACCTCCTCTAAATCTTTTATGTGTTCCTCGAAAGTTTGGCTTTTCATGATCATGTCATCTATGTAGGCTTCTACATTCTTGCCAAGTTGCTTTTCAAATATTTTGTTGACCACCCTTTGATATGTCGCGCCAGTATTTTTCAAGCCGAACGGCATCATACGATAGCAATATGTGGCCTTATTGGTGATGAACGAAGTTTTTTCTTCATCTCTTGGGTCCATGGGGATCTGGTGGTATCCCGAGTTTGCATCCAAGGCACTCATGTACTCGTTTCCGGCTACAACATATACGAGTTGATCGATTTGAGGCAAAGGATAGCAATCTTTGGGGCATGCTTTCCATTTGCCTTTTTTATAAACACCACATTGGACAACCACTCTGGATAATGGACTTCTCTAATGTATCTTGCTTAGAGTAATTTTTCCACTTCATTTTGTATGGCTTCGCTCCTTTTTTTTGCAAACTTTCGCTTTTTTTGGATGACGGGCTTGCATATAGGAACTGTATTTAGTGAATGGCATGCTATCTCAGGTGAAATCCTAGGCATATTAGCACCAACCCATGTGAAGTCATCTTGATGTCGTTGTAAAACATTTTGCAATTGGCGCACTTGATCAAAATTTAAGTTTGAACCTCTTTTGGTAATCTTCTTGGGATCTTCTGGAATTATTCCAATGTCTTCAACTGGCCCGGTCTTCAGTATCTGTTTTTTCTCTCTTTCTTCAGCTTCCACTACCATAGTTACCTGGCTACTTGGGCCTTCATCCTCTTCACGTTCAAATAATCCAACTGCATCCAATTTGTTCAATCTTCTTGCTAAAATTTGTTTCCTTTGACAAGGGCAACCCCAACCTTTGTCGGGAATTTCAATGCCAGATACTTTAAGTGTACTGCAGAATAGGAAGGTCTTTCTAAGGATTGCATTGTATGCTGTTCCAGTTTCACATACAATGAAAGTTTGCATTCATGTCCTCCATTTTGTCTTTGTTCCTAATGTTAACAGGTGGTCAATGCTTTCTTTAACTGGAAGTTCTTTTCGGCCGGCTCCATAAAGGGTGATCTTTGTTCTTCGTATCCTATCATGAGGAATGTTCATTTTTCTGAGCACCCGTGGCTCAATTATATTGTAAGCACTTCCTGTGTCCACCAAAACTCTCATCATTGTGAAATCTTCGATGTCTGCTTCTATCACGAGTGCATCTTCATGGGGGTATCTCTAGTCCTACTACATCCTCCATTCCAAAAGTTATGACCTTCGAACAGTTCGTACCATCTTGGATGCTTAAAAGATCCGAGGCTTTCCTTTTTTGGTCTCTTGTTGAGTTTTTTCCCTCTATTACATGTATTCTTCCAGCAACTCCGGCTTGAGAATTTTTGGCTTGGTGAGGATTCTCTTTGCTCTTATTTACCTCCTCAATGAATTCTTTCAGGTACTCGGTGCGTATCAACCTTTCTATTTCTCTCCTCAAATGAAAACAAGTTTCAGTATCATGCCCATAATCTCGATGAAATCGACAATAAAGGCTTTTGTCTTTGAATTCAGGCGGAGTCTTTAATGGTCGGGGCCACCTTATTTGCACGTTATCCTGGGATGTTATAGCCGCCAATATTTGAGCTTTTGATGCATTCAAAGGATAAGGCTCGACTCAATCATCGTCTCTTCTTTTCTGCCCTCTTCCGCCTTTGTTGGCTGTCTCTCTTCTCTCCTTCTTCTTGCCCACCATCGAATTTTCTCCTTTCACTACCCAATAAGCATCGTCTTGGCAAATATACTCGGTAACTCTTTCCATGAGTTGGGCTATGTTTGCCGGAGGCATTCGAGATAATGAATTTGAAAAATCTCTCATCCTGCTGCCTCGTTTTAGAGCTTCTATTGCTACTCCAATGTTCACATCTTCGATTTGCAGCATCTCTTTGTTAAATCATGCAACATAATCTCATAAGGGTTCGCCTTCATTTTGTCGAATGTTAAATAAATTGTCGCATTCCCTTTTTTGTGGAACACTCACACGAAATCTTTCCACCAATTTTCTAGAAAAATCTACAAATGAAGTTATTGATCCAAAAGGCAAACCATTATACCAGTCTTGAGCATCTCCTCTAAAAGTTGAAGCCAACATTCTACAAAATACTGCTTCATCAATAGTCTGCAATTCAAGCATGGTTCTAATGTGAGCCACGTGTCACACCCCCACTAGCATAACCGGCCAGGTGCCTAGAGCAGTCAAGTGTGCCATCTAGGCACCCTCGGGCCATACTCTTATATGGCAGAAGTTAGAGGCTTCAGCCTTGCAATAAGCTTAAGATACACACAATGAAACACCATCACAAAATGCATGTTTTATTGGCCCAATATCATACATAAAAGATATCCGTCAATGTTATTCGACAATACACAACATAACCAACATTCGTCACAAAACCATGCAATAGGGCACTAACCAACAAGCCTACATCAGTTTGGTTTAAATGTACACAAAAATAGAACCTAGCCAAAGTTTGCTTAATACCCATCTCTAAGGATCCCTCCTGTCCGGGTCCTCCCACACGGGCTTATCCCTCTCTCCCAAACCTGAAAATAGAGTTAGAGGAGAAGGGTGAGTCTACAACTAAGGAAGATAGGAACATGCATGAAATGGTCACATTGCATGCAATGCTGGACATGAGCAAATTCCATAGCCTCCTTTGATTCCAACACCCCATTAGTAGGGGAACAATGCTCTATGGTGACTATAAAATTGGGCAGCAATGTTTGTACCGATTCTTAGCCAACAGCCCCCAATACGAGGCATTCCGAGTCATGGGAAGTGTACATGACTTGCTGCCCAACTACACAGCCCCTAGTAGCCATTGTTTGTACCTGTCTTTTGAACCAAGCGAGCAATGCCCTTCGCAAGGCTCCACAACCTGTTATTTGGTGCACAAGAGTTATACAAGTGCCCAATAATCCATTGGTACGTACAAGCCTAGCTTGCACTACCCGCAAAATCAATTGGCCAATGATTCCCATGATTCATATGTATGCAAATGCAATGTACAGCCCAATTTGTGGGCAGCAGGACAAGGCTACGCAAGCCAACAATTCCACAAAACACATCACAACACACACAATCATGCACCATTGGTGCACAACAAGGCAGCCATGGGCCTTTCGCCTAACATAGAATGTACCCATAAGCATACCATGCATAAATCCCTAACTTACTTAAAGGTTATGCCTCCCTAGGCCTTTCTTCGCTTTGGGTCTCCTTACTATTATTTCCTGCCACACAAACATGAAACATCAGCCTTAAGATCACTGAGCATAGGCAACTAAGAAATAAATAAAAGCACACAACTTGTGCCTTGGGTTCACTAATTGGCAAGCTTTTAGCCAATTTGGCACACCTTGGTGCACCAATGCGCACATCAGTGCACCTTTGATTCTCCCAACCCATCAGAAACCCTTACTCGTGCTAATTGGTTGCCCTCTGAGCCAATTATGCTTCTACGAGGTCAATTAGCCACCTTTGGTGCCAATTACTTGCACTGGGCGTGCCAACTGTGGCCATAGAAGGCCAATTCCGAACCAACCCTTAAAATTCTACCCCAACTCACCTTTCCTGCTCTTTTCCTTCTTAACCTTCACAACCCTCTATTTTCCTTAGTGTTTTTCTGGTCAGCTCGAAATTGGGCAGCAATGAGGGGCTTGAGGTGCTTGCTTCCCTTTTTTTGCATGGGCAAGTAGGTGACTAAGCAGCCACTTGCACGCCCAGCAACTTTGGTGCCTACACCTCATGCTCCCTAGCCACCTCTCACTTAAACCCTTAACCAGCTAATACTAACTTTCTCACCCTCATTAACATTTACCCTCAGTAACTCCACCATGATACTTAGCAGCTGAGCAAAGGGTGCAGCTCTTGGCACACCTATGGCACCAAAACGTGCCAATTGCGCACCAAAAGTGCACCAACAGCACAATTGTGCACCCATCGCGCACCACACACACACACAGGCCAAATCATGGCTCTTCTCATCAAGTAAATCATTCCAAGGTTCCCATTATACACGAGGCCTCAGATCACCTCCCCCTTACAAGAAATTCGTCCGTGAATTTACCTGAAAACAGGTGTGGATACTTGTCCAACATCTCTCTCTTGGATTCCCATGTAATTTCTTGTCTAGAGGCGTCTTCTCAAATAACTTTGACAGAAACTATATCCTAATTTTGCAATCTACGCACTTGTCTATCAATGATCTCAACAAGTTGTGCTTTGTAAGTTAATAGCTCTCCCAACTGCACTTCTTGTGGTGCAATTACATGTGACAGATCTGGTAAATACTTCCGCAACGTGGATACATGGAATACCGGGTGAATCTCTGAAAGGTTTGGTGGTAATGCAAGTCGATATGCCACCGGACCAATCCTCTCGAGGATCTCAAACGGTCCCAAATACCGGGGGCTCAATTTCCCCTTCTTACCAAACTGCATCACTCCCTTACTCGGTGAAACCTTCAGAAATACCATGTCCCCAACAGAAAATTCCAAGTCCCTTCTCCGATTATCCACATAGGATTTCTTTCTGCTTTGGGCAGCCATCAAATTCTCACGGACAACCTTCACCTTTTCAGTGGTGAGTTCAACAATCTCGGGACCAATTAATTTCCTTACTCCGATTTCATCTCAGCAGAATGGAGTCTGACATCTACGCCCATATAATGCCTCATACTAGGCCATCCCGATACTTGACAGACAACTGTTGTTATAGGCAAACTCAACCAACGATAAGTACTTGTTCCAACTGTCCCCGTAACTAAGTATACAAGCCCTTAACATGTCCTTTAAAATCTGTATTACCCATTCACTTTGCCCATCCGTTTGCAGGTGAAATGCGGTACTCAGATCTAGTTGAGTCCCCAAAGCTTCCTGGAATCTTAGCCAAAATCTCGATGTAAATTGCGAGCCTTGATCAGAAACTATCGAGATTGGCACACCATGCAATCTCACGATTTCATCAACATAGACTTGTGCCAGCTTTGCAAAATTATAAGTGGTCTTAACGGGAAAAAAGTGTGCAGACTTGGTCAATCTATCCACCACTACCCAAATAGAGTCAAATCCACCAGCAGTTTGTGGCAGTCTGCTAACAAAATCCATAGCAACTCTTTCCCACTTCCATTCCGGGCAGATAAAGGCTGAAGTAACCCTGGCGGTTTTTTATGTTCCCCTTTTACTTGTTGACATACCAAGTACCTAGCAACATAATAAGCCACATCCCGCTTCATATTGCTCAACCAATAATGTGTCTTGAGGTCATGATACATTTTGGTGGAACCTGGGTGTAAGGTATACCGGGTCTGGTGTGCCTCATTCATGAGTTTACTCTGGAGATCCCTGACATCAGGAACATACATCCTTGTACCAAACCTCAAAATACCATCATCCGTAACTACAAATCCAGTTAGCTCCATGTTTGTGCAAAACCGGCTGCAAGTGCACAGCGTTGCTGTAGTAAACAAGGTCGAATCACGAGGACTACAAAACAATACTGACCTTAGGCTTTCAATTGATTAGACTATAAACAATAAAAAAAATACCCAATTATGATTTGAGAACAGTGATTCAAAATATAAAAGACAAATAAAGTAAATAAGAAGAAATAAAGGAGAGTGAGATATTAAATAGAATTAATCAAGCAAACAGATCAGAGAATAAGAGAGTGATGTCGATTAGGAGGAAAACGCAATGGATGGAGACCTAGGTTGTCCGGGGTCACTACAGCGTCGCTGTCTAACTACAATTCAATATTCTGGTTCTTTAAATCGTCTGCCTTGAAGGGCTACCTAACCTAAAGTGTTTACAACTATTGTCACATGTAGATATAAGCCTACCCTAGTTCTGGAACAGCCTGCTTTCGTCAGTGACGCTAATTCCTAGGGCACAGTGCCACTGTGCCAGGCGCTGTTATCCTCAACTTTCCTAAAAATCGCTTTCGACAATTAGTAAGGTAGAGGCTTGATATAGAACGGTCTGAGTTCCTAGTTTTTCCGTTAGGTGCGTCACTAAGGCGTCTAAGAAAGTGTTTGAGGGTGATTAGGCCGCAGACACTGTGAAGCTCTCTATATCAAATCAAAGCATAACGAATTGAAAGAAACCAGAAACTTGAATCATAAAATAAACATCATACTGTAGCTACATCCCTTGAACCAAGATAGAAGAATTAGTTCATGGAGAAAGATAAAAACATAAAAATAAGTGTTGTCGACATGCTCCTAAAAACAATCACTTTTCTTCTAGCCAAATCGTGACTTTTGCTCCTCCCAAAGCTGTTGATTTCGTTTAGAAAAAGATGCTTTTCTATCTAGGGTTAAGTTCCCAAAATAGTAGGATTTGGAAATAAATTCTTAAACTTTAGCTTCAAGAATTCCTCTTTAAATAAACTTTCAGATCTTCTTTCCTTGCTGGGAGTGTCTAGATGCATCCCCTCTTAAATACTCCTGGAAATTAGGCGCAAACCCTAATAAAAATAGGGACTTGACGCCAGTGCCCACTGTAGGGGCACTGTCAGGCATTCGACTTGCACTGGAACAGGGTACTTCGCAGCGCTTCACTGGTTCTGGTCCAAAATCGTCAGATCTTCTCCAGAGCAAAAGATTCTCTGGAAGAAAAAGGTTTAAGAGTAGATATTTTGTGGCAGCGGCACTGCTAGGCAATTGGTACAGTTTCTTCAGCAACGGCGCTGCTGACCAAAATCGTCAAATATGCTCCAAAAACCACCAAATTGCACCTGAAAGCATCCAATGGTAAGGAAAGATGGATTTGGCATAAAAGAAAGAGAAATTACATCTAAATGCATGAATTAATGATGAATGCAGGGCCAAAATACGAAAGTGTGTGCTGTAAAAAGTATCAAATTTCATGCACATCAAATTCCCCCAAACTTGAACCTTTGCTTGTCCTCAAGCAAGAACACAAATCAGAACACAGAGAAAAATGATGTTGCAGGAAATTACAAGTGCTTTCTCAAATTAAACACATCAACAGCACCTGTCACACACGCGGCTGTGCTTATTGCTCAAAATCCTGTATATCTTTTGAATGAGAAGTCTTCTGCTCTAATTCAGCAAAGTTAGCAGATACAAAATGATCAAAAGAAAATAGCAAGTAAACAGTTAACCATCAAAGTTTCTTATGCCAATATATTCAAGTAAGTACTAGGGCCAAAAACATCTATCTCATAAGCCGACTCAGATTTTCAATCTCCACTAATGAACATCAAGGCATAAACAAGGATCAACAGGTCTTTCTTGGTCTTGTAATGGGGATAGGTTAGGCTACCAAAGAAAGGAAATTAGACAGGCTAACAATAGCTGCTTACCTTCCAAAATTCTAACTCAGATAGCTTCTTCTTCAAATTAGCACACAAACCAAGAAAACCAGAGTATTGGAGCACATATTGATTATAGGAAAAAATGTGAGTAAAAGATTGTCAAGGGAGCATAACGGGTACCTCTTTTCACATTTGATTTTGATTTTCTTCTCTTTTTTTTTTGTGTACCCCTAGTTATAACACTCCCTTGATCTCACAATAATACATTACAAATCTCCATGTCATTGAATTACTAAGCTCCATTCAAGAATTTCGACAAACTCCATCTTTTTCACCTAGCAGCAACGCTGCCATGACACTGTCATCCTGAAAATTAGAACTAGGAAAGCAAGCAGACAGGGTCGGGCTAAATATTCAAAGAATTGTGTGCTTTAAAAGCACCATGATGGTCGTGCAAGGCTCAAAAAGCTAAGGTATGATGATGTGGGTAATATCAGAGAAAATCAACCATCAACCTAGGCTCAATCGGGGTTGCCAAATGAAAATTGTGATATAGGTGAGATAAAGTGAAATTAAGCTCATCAAACAATACCAATATCATATCCTTAAGTATGCCAAAATGATAAAAATTTCGCCTTGAAAGAAAAAAATAGTCGGTTCTAAAATAGTCAATAGTAGGTACTGCCCAATTTTTTAGAAAAAGATTGGCATTTGTTACCTCAATGTAGAATGAATACAATACTGATTTCGATTTCACATCCTGCATAAACTAAGCTTAGCCAAAAACGAGCCAACATCGAGCGTAAGTACAATTAAAAATAAAGAGGAATCGAAACAACAAGTAAGCAGCGGTGCTCAGTGTGCTGCATCAGCGAATAAATCAAGAAAATGCATATAAAATCAAGCAGCATACACAACATAAGACTATTGGCCATAAAAACAGAATGCAAATGCAAAGCATAACAATGAAATGCTAATTTCTGCCTCCCCCAAACTTAAATGCCACAGTGTCCTCACTGGGGCAAAAATAAAGCATAAAATACATAAAAACAAAAACATAACAAAAAGGAAGGGACTCCCCCAAACTTATTCTGGACAATACAGAAGAATAAAATGCAGAAAATAAAACATGAAATGCAAATGATAAAAAAAAAAATGCATGGATGCAGGGGCACAGTGGGCATTTAGCATAACACGGCAAAGAACACACACGACAAGGCATATAGTGCATGCTGGCAAATTTAAAATGCATGAGAAAGAATAAGAATGCTTCTCTGTTTGCCGAATACGGTGTGTTGCACTAGCAGTGCACGCTGCTTCCCATAACAATGCCCCTGTCTTTTTGGTTTTCTGATTTTTCTACTTTCTATGACAGCAAAAACAGCAACAAAAACAAAAAATAAAACTAATGGGATGTACTAAAAAAAATAAAACTTCCCTCGGGTTGCCTCCCGAGCAGCGCTTCTTTTACGTCTTGTAGCTAGACACCTTGCAGCTCACGCTCCTCATGGTGGCTCAAAAAGAAGGTTAGGAATCTCCTTCAACAATGTTGCTCTAGGATTGTGATGCTTAAGTTTCTGTCCATTCACTTTGAAAGAGTTGTTCTCCTCATCACAAATCTCCAAATTACCATTTGGAAGTTAATTGAGCACTATATATGGTCTTGTCCAGCAATTATGAAATCTGCTATTGGAGAGTTTCAGCTTGGAGTGAAAGAGGAGAACT
This sequence comes from Turnera subulata, assembly GCA_028386065.3. NCBI lineage: Eukaryota > Viridiplantae > Streptophyta > Magnoliopsida > Malpighiales > Passifloraceae > Turnera > Turnera subulata. The sequence goes on along the minus strand of JAKUCV010001740.1, from coordinate 42,267 downwards.
CAATCACCCACATTAAATTTCCCTTTCTTTCGTCTGAATTTGCATGATGGAAGCTTCAGTATATCAATAGGAGAAGCTTCAGCATATTAATAGGAGGCTCCACCATATCAACAGTTTGAGAAACAGTGTCACTGTCGTTCAGAATTTCCAAGGCTTGCAAGTTGGGGTCACCAGATGGAATGGCTGATGGGCATTGTGTTTCCTCCTCTATGGTTCTGTCACCATCTTTTCTTCCATCTTTGCTGGCCAGAAAACACAATCATGAATCAACAGTGTCCTCCACAGCGCCTGCTGCAGGAATCAGAACCTCCTTGACATTTTCAATGGCACTCACCATACAGCATGCATTAGATTTTGCCTTCTGGACATTAAAATCCACCCTTTCCTCCCCAACTCGAAATGTGATGTTGCCACCCTTTACATCAATAACAGCGCCAACTGTTGCGAGAAAATGCCTCCCAAGAATGATTGGGGTCTGCTCATCAAGCTTCGTATCCAAAATCACAAAGTCACAAGGAATATAGAACTTCTTAACTTTCACAGGAACATTCTCCAAGACACCCACAGGATATGTCACAGATCGGTCAGCAAGCTGCAGCACCAAGCATGTTGGCTTCATCTCCCCAAAGTCGAGCTTTTGCGCTGCTGCTAATAGCATCAAACTTATACTGGCCCCAAGGTCACACAATGCTCTATTGAAGTTCTGGGTGCTAATAGTACATGGAACTGAAAAGCTTCCCGGATCTTCAAGTTTTGGTAGGGGCTGCTGTTTTAGCAAGACAGCACTGCATCCTGCTGAGAGGGCCATTGTCTGCTCCTTTACAGTGCGCTTGTTGGTCAGGATCTCATTTAGGAACTTCCCATAGGTGGGCATTTGATCCAAAACCATTATGAATGGGATTTCCAACTGCAGGCCACTGAGCATGCCCACAAATTTCTTATATTGCTCCTCGAGTTTGCTCTTTTGATAATCCTGTAGATATGGCAGTGGGGGCTGGTAAGGTACAGCAAATGCTGTTGGTTTAGGGGCTACTGCCTCCAGCTTCTCCTCTGTTCTGGGCGCTGCCTCCTTTGCTTGCAAAGGAACGGGTTTTGTTACCTCTTTCCCACATCGCAGTGTCAATGTTTGACACTGTTCCTTCGGATTTATTGATTTACTAAGCAGTGCACCCTGTGGGTGCTTCATATAAACCTACAGATAGGGCAGTGGGGGCTGGTAAGGCACTGGCAGTGCTTTCTTTTTAGGTTCAGCTTTCGGCAGTGCCACTGGTTTGGCCACTGCTTCCTGTCTCTTCTCTGTTTCGGGGTTTGTCATTTTTAATGGCTTAGGAACAGGGTCTGGAAGCTCCTTTCTACTTTTGACTGCTACTGCCATGCATTGCTCTTTTGGATTCATCTTTGGTTGTCTCGGTAGCCTTCCCTGTGATTTTTGTTGCTGCACAGTATATTGAGCAACCTGATTCTCAAGCTTCTTGTTATGGGCCTTCAGCTGATTCAACTCCTTATCCATCTGATTCAGATTCCCATCCATCCTATTCTACCCTTCCAACAACTACTTCACCATTTGGGTCAACTCCAAGTACCCTCCTTGCTGTCCACCTAGCCGCTGTTGCTGCTGCCCTTGTTGATGTTACGCCTAATTATAGTTCTGATTGGAGTTTGGTCACCAACCCTGGTTATACCCTTGATTGTAAGAATTGTTGTAGGACTGGTTCGGACAGCAGTCAACAAAATTTTCCTCCTCTGAATTATTCATCGGACACTCAAGGAAAGAGTGAGGGCTACTGCAAACTTCACAAACACTATATTGGACAGCAGGTTGTACCTGAGCTACAGGTTGCACTGACTTGGTGGTCAAGTCTTTGAGTTGCTTGGAGATGGCAGCAAGTTGGGCCTCTATATTGGTATTCTTGTCAACATGATGCACTCCCCTTGCACTGTGGCATGGCTCATCATCATCTTCAAGGTTAAGCAAGATTCTTTTGGCATCCTCATATGGTGCAAGCTTAAACTTCCCTTCAGGTGATGCGACATTAAGGGTGCGCCTATCTTCAGGTGACATAACACGATAGAAAATCCCCAGTAGCGTTGGTGGATACTCCATATGAGCAGGGCAGCGCTGGATTAAGTCCTGAAATCTTTCCCAGGCTTGCACCATCATTTCATCATACTTTTGCGTGAAATTGCAGATTTGGCCACGAAGCTCATCCCTATTTGTGTCAGGGAAATATTTTTTCAAGAATGCTTCCTCCATCTGCGTCCAAGTGGTGATACTGCCTGTGGTAATGTCTTCAGCCATCGTTTATCTCCATCCCTAATAGAGAATTTGAACAAATGCAACTTTTTGGCGTCTTCAGGGCAGCCTTCAACCTTAGTAGTAGCACAGAAATCCAAAAACTCCTCCAGGTAAAGGTTCGGATCCTCCAGCGCCGTGCCTCCAAACTGCTTATTCTGCACCATTTGAACCAAGTTAGTTTTGAGTTCAAAAGGGTTATCAATCTCCAAGGGTGCTATAGCTCTAGGAGGGGTTGTGTGGCGAGGCTGCATGAGCTGATTAATTGGCAGAATGGGGATGTTGGCGAAAGGCAGCAGCATTCTGATTGTCGCGCTGCTGGTTCACTGAGACCACAGGGTTAACCACAGGTCTCTGGTTGAAGGGGTCAACGATCACAGGAGGAATGAGATTGCCATCCTCATCCCTTGGTGGGTCAACATGGCCGCGTGGGTGATTGTTTTTGTTGTCGTTTTGGGCCACGGTCACTATCTCAATAGTCTCTACTGCTTTTTGTTTCCTTGCTTGGCGGTTCGCCCTAGCAACGCTTTCAATGTCAGGGATGTGTACAAGAATAGGTTTTCGGCTCCTAGTTCGCATACACCAATCAAGACACTACAGTGGGTGCTGTCAGTAGCCTGCCACAAGAAAACAGAGATATCAGAAAACAAAAAGAGCCTAATCAATCAAAAACACAAAGTAGTATTATTTAGCGCAGTCCCCGGCAATGGCGCCAAAAACTTGTTCGTGCAAAATAGGCTGCAAGTGCACAACATTGTTGTAGTAAACAAGGTCGAATCACAGGGACTGCAAAACAATACTGACCTCAGGTTTTCAATTGATTAGACTATAAACAATAAAAATAAATACCCAATTATGATTTGAGAACAGTGATTCAATATATAAAAGACAAATAAAGTAAATAGCAAGAAATAAAGGAGAGTGAGATATTAAACAGAATTAATCAAGCAAACAGATTAGAAAATAAGAGAGTGATGTCGATTAGGAGGAAAACGCAGCGGATGGAAACCTAGGTTGTCCGGGGTTCACTACAGCGTCGCTGTCTAACTAAAATTCAATATTTTGGTACTTTAATTCGTCTACCATGAAGGGCTACCTAACCTAAAGTGTTTACAACTACTGCACATGTAGATATAAACCTATCCTAGTTCTGGAACAGCCTACTTTCGTCAGTGAAGCTCTTTCCTAGGGCGCAGTGCCACTGTGTCAGGCGTTGTTATCCTCAACTACCCTAAAAATCTCTTTCGACAATTGGTAAGGTAGAGGCTTGATATAGGACGGTCTGAATTCTTAGTTTCTCCATTAGGTGCACTAAAGCTTCTAAGAAAGTGTTTGAGGGTGATTAGGCCGCAGACACTGTGAAGCTCTCTATATCAAATCAAAGCATAACAAATTGAAAGAAACCAGAAATTTGAATTGGAATAAAGTGTTTTTTCATCCTTGTATTAGACTTCAAAGTTGGAAGTCATCCCTCTATCAGATTTTGACTTGTTTTGATCCCTCTATTTGTGACGTGTGTCTTATTTTCATCCTTGTGTTCGCCTTTTTGACCTATTTAGAGGGATGAAAACAAGCTAAAACCCATGGACAGAGGGATGAAAACAGACCAAAACCAATACAAGGATGACTTTCAACTTTATGGTCTAACACAAGGATGGAAAAAGGCTTTAATCCAATTTGAATTATAAACTAAACATCATACTGTAGCTACATCCCTTGAACCAAGATAGAAGAATTAGTTCATGGAGAAAGATAAAAACATAAAAATAAGTGTTGTCGACATGCTCCTAAAAATAATCACTTTTCTTCTAGCCAAATCGTGACTTTTGCTCCTCCAAAAGCTGTTGATTTCATTTAGAAAGAGATGCTTTTATATCTAGGGTTAAGTTCCCAAAATAGTAGGATTTGGAAATAAATTCCTAGACTTTAGCTTCAAGAATTCCTCTTTAAATAAACTTTCAGATCTTCTTTCCTTGCTGGGAGTGTCTAGATGCATCCCCTCTTAAATACTCCTGGAAATTAGGCGCAAACCCTAGTAAATATTGGGACTTGATGCCAGTTCCCACTGCAGGGGCACTGTCAGGCATTCGACTTATACTGGAACAGGGTACTTCGCAGCGCTTCACTGGTTCTGGTCCAAAATCATCAGATCTTCTCCAAAGCAAAAAATTCTCTGGAAGAAAAGGTTTAAGAGCGAATATTTTGTGGCAATGGCACTGCTAGGCAATTGGTACAGTTTCTTCAACAGCGGCGCTGCTGACCAAAATCGTCAAATATGCTCCAAAAACCACCGAATTGCACCTGAAAGCATCCAAGGGTAAGGAAAGATGGATTTGGCATAAAAGAAAGTGAAATTACATCTAAATGCATGAATTAATGATGAATGCAAGGCCAAAAGACGACAGTGTGCATTGTAAAAAGTATCAAATTTCATGCACATCACTCCCCTCGACTCACCTTTTCCTTCCACGATTTGGTTTTAGCATCCTCATTTTGGGCCTTTGCAATTTCATCATTCAAAACAGAATGTACTTTGCAATTTCAGGCACATCACTCCCCTCGACTCACCTTTGGTTCTCCCAACCCATCAGAAACCCTTACTCTTGCCAATCGGTTCCCCTATGAACCAATTGTGCACTTGCAAGGTCTATTGGCCACCTTTGGTGCCAATTACTTGCACTGGGCGTGCCATTTGTGGCCATAGAAGGCTAATTCTGAACCAACCCTTAAAATTCTGCCCTAACTCACCTTTCCTGCTCTTTTCCTTCTTAACCTTCACAACCCTCTCTTTTCCTTAGTGATTTTCTGGTCAGCACGAAATTGGACAGCAATGAGGGGCTTAAGGTGCTTGCTTCCGTTTTGTTGCATGGGCAAGCAGGTGACTAAGCAGCCACTTGCATGCCTAGCAACTTTGGTGCCTACACCTCAACGCTCCTTTGCCACCTCCTACTTAAACCCTTAACTAGCCAATACTAACTTCTCACCCTCATTAACATTTACCCTCAGTAACTCCACCATGATACTTAGTAGCTCCTGATTGGTTGCGCCCTTTTGAGCAAAAGTGCAGCTCTTGGCACGCCTATGGCACCAAAACGTGCCAATTGCGCACCAAAAGTGCACCAACAGCAAAACTGTGCACCCATCGCGCGCACACACACTGGCCAAATCACTACTCTTCTCATCAAGTAAATCATTCCAAGGTTCCCATTATACATGAGGCCTCACACCACATGTCTTGTGGGATCTGTATCCCCTTTATAAGTGTCTAGCTGCAATATTTTAATTCTTTTCGGGAGCCCTTCTGCTACCATTGCTAGAGATAATGGAGAAGGAATTTCTCGAAAAGATGGCATGGGCTGGGAGGCTCGCGATCCATCCTTTCTTCATTCGGAGCCCCCAGTTTCTTGTGTCCAATCTTTACTTTCCGGGGCCCAATTGTCATCTTCCTCGCTTGATGTGGAGTTTGAAATTTCCTGGTGTTGTGGATTGCCTTCGATTGATTTTGCTTTTCGTCCCTTTTCGAGTGTTATGCTTCTTATTATATACTTGGACTGCGGAGTAAATTTCTTTTGATGCTCTCTTATCTCTTGTAATATTGAGAACATATTTTCATACCTTGCTTCTAGGTCTTCCAGCTTTTGCCCGGTTTGCGTCAACGATGATGATGGTTGTTTTTCCTTGGAAGTGGTTGCTGTTGTAGGCCTTGGTATTACCACACCAAAATCTTGAACAGTTCGTCGAGAACTACTTGTATCTTCATCACTTGAATCATCTTCATTAAGCTCCCAATGCAAATTTCTCCTGGCTTTCATTTTTTGGTGCTATATATTCTTTTTGGAAGGACCACGATTCGTGGTTGATTGTTCGCCTCCCACTGTGGTCGCCAAATAATAATACAAAGGAAATTGAAATATGCGAATGAAGAAGGAAATAAAAGGACAATGGTAAATTTAATTCAATGATGTTGAAACTTGGCTAGTGAAGAAAGAAATAAAAGGACAGATTGGGTATAAAAACAATTGAAACAGCCAAACGAAATTTATGCCTGTATCTCAACTTGTCCCTACTTCAGTTCTTATGGGTGCTATAAATAGCCATAAAAGGCTTCTAGAAGGTTATTTTTTAATATTTTTGGTAAATTTTTTGTGGGCCCTCATCTTTTGACTTTACTCTTTGCTTTCATCTTGGTGCTGCCTCATCTCCGTATTGTCTCACATGTTGATGCTACTCTACTTGCTATTTTTGTGCTTTCTCTAATTATGTAGGCTACACAATTTATGTATCAGTTATTATGCTTTAGAACCATTATGTTCAGTGCTATTTTGTAATGATGAATTATATAATATTAGTAGGCACTATTATTTCTATTTCCACCCATTAATTGTCATTATACTCTTGTTGTGTGCTGATCTCCAACTATCTCAAACTTTTCTCTGTGAAAATAGACAATAACAAAGTTAGTGGGTAGCTTCTGTATTATTGAATAGAGCAACACAAGAAAATACACAGAGTAAAAGAAATAGGAATTTGGTTCCTCCCTCTGACCTCCTGATTTCTCTTTTGTTTTAAAAATAGTATCATCTTCAATTAGTTAAGCATTCTTAGGTGGTGGCATATGGATAGTTTCTAGTAATTATACCCCGTGATCAACACATCAATCCACAATCTAGGGAAAAACAACGATCTTGGGTCCAGTTGTTCTAAAGAAGTAAGTTTTCTATCTGTTTTATTTTTCAGCTGCGTAACGTTTATTTGTTAAACTCATAACTGATTCCCAACATGTCAAATATATCTACTCTAACATGGCAAGAGTGGTTAATGGCCATCATCACCTGGATGCTTTGGGTAACTCTTTGTAATATAATTTTGGTGTTGTGTAGCTTAATTCAATATATAAGTTTTATTCTTCATTGTTTTGTTTATATTCTTGTGCAACTTCATATAAATATTGATACCTACAACTTCAAAGAATTGCAACCTCTAATAGTTGAAGAGTTTCGAATTTGAGAATGAGATGGGAACCGATTGTCTTTAAAAAAAAAAAGAAAATAGGAGAAAACATAGTGAATGAAGTTAAAAAGGAAGAACGAAGTAAGATAGACTTAATATTAATTTTGCCCCTCCAGTAATATCAATATCTATCTGTTAACATTGTTTCTTTTTAATCCTTGCTTTCTCTACGTAATCTAGGGGTGTAAACGAGCCGAGCTACTCGTGAGTCACTCAAGATCAACTCGATGAGTACTCGAACTCGACTCGATTTTATCGAGCTCGAATCGAGCTTTTTAATCAGTCGAGTCGAGCTCGAGCCTCTAATATATAAGTCGTTAGGCTCGCGAGCCTTAACACGCTTTAATAATTTTATAAAGTTTAAGTGTATTAATTGTTCGGTTAGGCCTATTATTTATGGTTTGGGCTGAGTTTTTCAAATTTTTTCTTAGTTTTACTTATGGACAGGGTCTAAGATTAAATGATCCAAAACCAAACCCTATCCCTTCAATTCTTCCTTTTATTTTTTATCGTCTTTTCATTATTCTTTCTAAAAAAAATTTCTCTTCTTTCTTTCGATAAACTTTCAATTCTTTTGCTGCATGCCGCCCTTCCCTTCTCTTCTGCCTCCATAGCTCCTCCACATCTACAGGCCGCCGTGAACAAGCTCCTCTCCTATTACCCATACTCCTTTCCATCCTCACCGATCTATCTCCCCGCTCCTTTCTCGTTCTTCAACAATCAAGTTAAAAGTTTGAATGAGGCTTGAGCTATCGGTGGTGAAAGAGACCAGGAAAGCAAAACAACCTTAGGCTTATTGGTAATTTCATTACTTCTTTTTGGAATTGTGTTGTCGTGGAAGTACTATTGCGGAGAGGAAGTAATAGGAGGCTCATGGTGGATTTGGGGGAAAAGGATTGGGGTAAGCATGGTGCAGCGGTTTCGGTAGACTTATTCAAGGGACAAACCGTTGGATTTTAGGCCATCATTAGCCCGCCATGATACGATAATACAAAAAAGAATGGTCCATTTATTAGTGGTGGCCGGTGGGGTTAACTTGTATTCTCTCGCGAGCCAGCAACAGGCCCACTAGAAATGCAGCATCCCTGCCCTGCCCCCTGACCGTATCAATTGTTTACCCACGAACAACAGGTCCCTAAAAAAGCTTAGCAATACAAATGCAGTCTGCTCGCTTTGCCCCATTGATTTGAGTTTCTATCTTCCTTTCTTCCAAAGAAAAAACAGAACTTTCTTTTTTACAATTCCTATGCTTCATCCACCGGAGAATATATATAGATAAGGTTATTCTCATTCTCACCATAATGCTAATAATTTAACATTCAATATTTTTATTCTGATGATCAAGACTATAATTGTGAAGTAAGGAGCATCTAAAAATAAGAATAACATAGTTTTTAGTGTGTGTTTTCAAATCCGGACCGGCCCAGCCGGTTAAATCTAATTAACTGTGACCCATTTGTTTTTCCAGATCAATAATTCTTTTGTAAATTTTTTTTTTAAAAAAAGGGAACTTAAAAAAAAATAACAGTGGAGATGAATGAAATTCTTATTCGTGATTTCACAAGGGAAGAAAATGACAATGCTCTTGCTCAAATGCACCCCACTAAAGCCCCCGGCCCTGATGGTATGTCTGCTATTTTTTACCAACAATTTTGGGATATTCTTGGTCCTAGTATTAGTAGTATTGTTCTTTCTTTATTAGCTAGTAACCATAGCTTTAGTAATTTTAATTCGACTTTTATTACTCTTATTCCTAAAGTTGCTAACCCTGAGTCATGTCACCAGTATCGTCCTATTAGTCTTTGCAATGTCTTTTACAAGTTAATCTCCAAGGTCCTGGCTAATAGGTTGAAAGAGATTCTCCCATCTGTTATTAGTCTTAACCAAAGTGCTTTTGTTCCCGGGCGCTTGATAACAGATAATGCTTTGCTTGCTTTTGAGGTTTTTCATTATATGCGTAAGAAGAGGAAAGGGAAGAGAGGAACAGTTGTACTAAAAATGGATATGAGCAAGGCCTATGATAGAGTGGAGTGGTTTTTCTTGGAGAGTATTATGTGTAAATTAGGATTTTGTGAGAGATGGATATCTTTGATTATGAACTGTGTGACATCGGTTTCTTATTGGAATAAAGTGTTTTTTCATCCTTGTATTAGACTTCAAAGTTGGAAGTCATCCCTCTATTAGATTTTGGCTTGTTTTCATCCCTCTATTTGTGAAGTTTGTCTTATTTTCATCCTTGTGTTTGCCTTTTTGACCTATTTAGAGGGATGAAAACAAGCTAAAACCCATGGACAGAGGGATGAAAACAGACCAAAACCAATACAAGGATGACTTTCAACTTTATGGTCTAACACAAGGATGAAAAAAGGCTTTAATCCGTTTCTTATTCTATTCTTATCAATGGTATTCCAAGCTCTAGCTTCAGGCCTACGCGAGGATTGCGGTAGGGGGATCCTCTATCCCCATATTTATTCCTCCTTTGTGCTGAGGGTTTCTCAGCTCTTATTCACCACGCTGAGCAGCAGGGCCTGATTCATGGGGTTAAGGTGGCACAATCTGCTCCACCTATTAGTCACTTGTTTTTTGTTGATGATTGTCTCCTTTTTGCTAGAGCCACTGTGCAGGAAGTTGAGGCTTTGGTCCATGTTATCAGGACATATGAGGAAGCATCGAGTCAACGTACAAACTTTGAGAAATCGGAGTTCTCCCTAAGCCGAAATATGGATGAACGGTTTTCAATTGAAGTCCAACGGAGGACAGGTATTAAGGCAGTGGACCGATTTCAAAAGTATCTGGGCTTGCCCACAGTGATTGACCGATCCAAGAAAGCTATCTTCAGTTCTGTGAGGGACCGTGTCTGCAAGAAGCTAAGTGGATGGAAGGAGACCATTTTGTCACGAGCAGGGAAGGAGGTTCTTATCAAGTCAGTGGTGCAAAGTATCCCTACGTATGTTATGAGTAGCTTCTTGTTGCCACATGCTACTTGTGATGAGATGGAGAGAGCCATCCGGAAGTTTTGGTGGGGACATGAAGAGGGCAAACATGGTTTGTGTTGGGTTGCTTGGGATAAACTATGCATGTCAAAGCAGCTTGGTGGGTTAGGTTTTCGCAAACTAGCCAAGTTCAACTTGGCTATGTTGGCAAAGCAGGGTTGGCGACTTCAACAACAACCCGAGACCCTCCTAGCTACTGTGCTTAAGGCCAAATATTATCGAATAGGCGATTTTATACATGCACAGTTGGGCCATTGCCCAAGCTACACTTGGCGTAGCATTGTGACAGCAAGGGATGCTCTAAAGGGTGGCTTTAAATGGGTGATCGGGGATGGGAAGACAGTGAAGGCGTGGTCGAATGTGTGGGCAGCGGATTCCCTGTTACATCCTGTGCTCTGCAATGGAGCCTCTTTGGGGGTTGATGCTCATGTGAGTGATCTGATAGATGGGGATACACGCTGTTGGAGAAGTGAACTAATTCGTAACTTGGTTGATGCTCCTATGGTCACAAGGATTTGCCAAATCCCGATTAGCTACCGACTGCCTTCTGACCAGCTCGCTTGGCAGTTCACGAAGAGTGGTGAGTACACGGTGCGCAGCGGCTATCATTATTTGATGACTATGCCGGAGGGATCCAATATTAGTGGAGTTCAGGGGAATCAGTACTGGTGGAAGTGGATATGGTCACTGCCTTTACAGCCGAAGATTCGCACCTTCCTATGGAGGATTAGCCACGATGCTCTTACAACAAGAACTAACCTGATACGGCGAAATATTCCAGTACCTATCCAATGCTCTCTGTGTGGACTTGACAACGAAACTTGCCTTCATCTACTTCGTGATTGCCGAAGGTCGAAGCAGGTATGGAGCTGTGCCCAGGTGACCCTTCCTTCTTCGGCTGCAGACACTATTTTCCACTGGTTGAAGGACCTACGTGAGCAGATGGATTTGTTATCCTATAGTCATGCGGTGGTTGTCATGTGGGCTATTTGGAAGGCCAGAAATATGCTGATTTTTCAAAATAAGGTGGAGGATCCACGCCGAGTGGCTCTCACTGCTAGCTATGGTTTTCAAGACTATCTCTAGGAGCATCAGAAGGAATCGACACCCAGTGATGGGGCTCAATCTAGGCGCCATCGATGGACACCACCGGGACCGGGTACTCTCACTATTAATACGGATGCGGCATGTAAGCCTGATGCTTCTGGCCTTGGCGCTGTTGCTCGCGATTCTGTGGGTTCTGTCATTTTCCATGGTTACAAGCATGTCTCAGGGGCCCTTGATCCACTAGTAGGTGAAGCCATGGCCGGACTATTTGGTATACAAAGAGCTGTGGACGCTGGGCATAGGAATGTTATCTGGGAAACGGATTGTCTTCCTCTGGTCTTAGCCTTCCAACGCAAGACGTCTCTTTACAACCTTGCTGTCGTTCTACTGCAGGATATTGGATCTTTGAGTGTCTCTTTTATTTCTTTTCATGTTAGACATATTAACGTGATGCAAATCATGTGGCTCATTTGTCGGCACACGATGGTCTTCGTAATCCCAATATCTGTGTATGGGATGAGGAATTACCTCCAAGTGTTGAACGTTATGTAATGCTTGATAGAGTTGCGTAATAGATATGCATGGTTTCTCAAAAAAAAAAAATAACAGTTTCTTTTTCTCTTGATGTGAAAGTGAGGTTATATTAAATAACGTAGGTTACATCAAAAGGGAACTTTAAATAAAAAAAGAATGTTCCAATTTCATTAATTTATTTGGTTACATTGGTATCTAGAGATTTGCCCTAATTGATCTTGCTCCACCCCACACAGCACACGTGGCTATGATGTCCCAACTTCTACTCAAAAAGACGGGAAGCATTTGCCGCATGTTGGTTTATAAACTAATAGATTTTTTTTTTTTTGAACATCCACCATTAGATATTGATGACCAACTTCTGGGACCAATAAAGGAAGAAGATCAATAGGACAGTTAGAATCTAATTGTTGATGAAATTGGTAACCAACATTATAAAAACTAATTTCACCAAAATCATAAGGAGTATGTACATTACATGGACAGGGATATACCGTACAAAAATTGGTGACAAAAACATCCGGCCGTTTGTTTGGTTATAACTATTTATCATCTGCTTTAACAAGGAGGATCATGTATTAAAACAATAATGTTGTTCTCATAAGAAAGAATATGTTGGGAATGTTCTTGTAATACTTGGTCTACATTCTAAAATACTTAAAGATTTGTTGCCAAATCTTATTAGCGCCGACCCTGCAGTTGGTTCTTTTGTTGTTCTTGATAAGAAAGAAACCATGTCATTACTCACTAGTTTAATTACAAGCTTGGATGATAAAATACTCTGTCATGGGAAGCAGAATTAGCCAAGTTCTCTGTTATACTATGTAGTAATCAAGCTATAAAATTCTGCATGTTTGACGTTTATTAATCAACATATTATGCAGAGCAGGCCTATAAAAATTCTGCATGTTTGACATCATCTTTTCTAGCTTGTACGTACATTGCTTCGTTTCCAGTTCCACCAAAAAGTAAAGGATAAGATTGAGAGAAACTGTATGTTGATGGTATTGACTCTTATATCAGTATCTTGCCGATTTGAATGAACAGTATCTAGTATATAAAGATGACCCATCAAAGCCCTTTACGCTTGTAATTCGCATAAGTTTAATCAATCATAATTTGTGCTTTTTAATTTAACAAAACATTTTTGCCGTTGGAAACAATTAAGATTCAGACCCCCTGCTGGTTTGGTAATAATGACTTTGTTATATTATGTCAAGAAAATATTTTAACAAAACATTTTTGCAGTTGGAAACAATTATAACAACATAATTAATCAACTTGAAATTAATTATAAGAACAGTATTTTAAGGTAATTTCAAATTTCTCTAACTCTAGGATCTTTTTGTTGCAGTTCTAGGTAGTTTGGTTTGTAAACTGGAAATTTTCTTTGCCATGGATTTTTGTTTTGGAATCTTTACCATGGGATTTAATTGTACAAGAATTCTCCGACAAAATTCCCGACCACATAAAAAAAGGACGAGCTGTGCTTTTCCAATAAGGTCAAGTAATTCTAATTTAATATTCTCTTTTCTCCTTTTCTTTATGGTATAATGACTATTTGATCTTTTCTGATTTATGGTTAGCCGTCTTCTGAACATACTTGGTTAAGAGGTTTTGATACCACAATAAATAATACCCCATGCCTCGCCAACGAGGGTTGGCTTCGTTAGTTGAGGTTCAGTAAGCACTCCCATTAGGTAGAGAGTTCGAACCTCACCGACCGTCCTTCTTGGTGGGTAATCTGTAAATACCACCGTAAGCGTCCGGTGGTTTGTCCTGGCCCTGGACTGGGGGGAGCCTCCCCTCAACCTAAACTTTATTTCACAAAAAAAAATACCCCATGCCTCCAAAATCTCACTCAGCATAGTTATTAATTAGGTCTTATTTTGGCATTGTTTCCCACCCTTTCTCTGTTTGTGGTATTCGTTAAATCCAAAACTTGCCAACACCTTTGTGGGCTAAGTATTTCACACTCAGCTTAAATTCCAATGAATTGAAGGGAATCAAACAAAAGATCCCCCAAATATTCCTCCACCTCTCATTTCGAGTGGCGCCGCTTCTCATTCGGGGTTGTGGGTTGTGACGGAGCGAGCTTTTCTTTCAAAAAGAGGTTTGATTGGTTGACTGAATTCCATTCAAGACCTTAGTATTGAAGTAATATACATTTGACAAAAGATCAAATGTTTTATGAAAGAACGAAGCATTGATGTTAAAATTGTGTTATTATTGTAAAAATAAAGTATCAGAAGCCAACCATTTTAAGCTAATTCGTTTAACTACAAGCAAATTACGTTTAATTTTGGAGTATTTATGAAATGAGTCCGGAAAGAGTAGATGCACTATAGTGACGCCAAACCATCTTAGGCTATTTTCAATTTTGTAATCTCATGCTTGTACAACTTCAAAATTACTTTATTTAAGTTATTTGCAATTACAGAATCGCATATCTATATAATTATGAAATCTCCAATTGTATAGCTCCATCCTTATATAGTCTCAAGATCACCCCTATTCTATTGTGGAATCAATTTATTCGTATGCCTCTCCATCTAGAAGTCTAGCTGAAGCCGCTCATTATCCATGCTCATTCTGGCACCGATTTACACTTCCAACCTTCACTGACTTCAGTTGTCACATGCCTACCAACTTCCACTTAGTTTGTCCATGAAATCCCGTATCATACTAGAGGAACTCTGGCTCCACTACCAGCTAACTTCTCGGCCTGACGACAATCATTACGAACTAACAAGGGACCCTTTCAACATACTTTATCATCACTTGCAACTTTCTGCTGAAAATTTTTCAAAAGGTCAGACATCCCAAAGCTAGTCCGAGGGAAGCCTGTTTGACTTTGGAATATTTATGTATTGAGCTCCAAAAATATCAGTGCACCTTGTTGGCATAGTGTTGGGAAAAAACTGCAAAAGATTCGCGAAAAATAAAGTAGAACACAAGAATTTAGCGTGGTTCGGTCTTAAGCTTGTCTACGTCCACGATCTTCAAATCTTCACTAATATAAAAATATTAGTACAAAAAACCTCCCAGAAGAATCTACTTAAACTAAGTCATAAGACCTTTTTCTACTCTTGTCGCACATCCACAGCTACTCTGTAGCTCTACTAAAAAAAAAAATCCAAAGCCTCCTATTTATAATAGCTAAGGGAGATACTATTTGGAGAACACTCCAAGCAAAATTAATTGTACTACTTCTTCTTCATGCTAATGTATAGTTTGGGCCAAGTCCAATTACAACCCAAATTCCAACAATCTCCACCTTGGGCTGCTTTGGTGATCTATATATTGGTGCACGGTTATCTTCGCTGCTACTAGCTATCATTGCAAAACTAACCTTCCTCTTGTTGGATGCAACAATATTCTGCTTTCTGCCTAATACCGTATAAGCCTCAACCTTCATCCTAGTCTTTACTACACTTCCAATCAACCTGTAAAGGTTCTTCTCTTTCAATTCTCCCTTCATAATTATCAAGGCGCCTTTGGTAACCTTCAAAACTCCACCTCGAGAAGAAAAATCACATCCTCTTGAATCAAGCCTACCAAGGGAGATTAAATTTCTTCCAAGCTCCGGCAAGTGCCTCACATCTCCAAAAGTATTCACAAATCCGTCATGCATTTTCATCTTCACACTACCAATACTATGAATTTTTAATTCATGATTATCTGCTAATACTACTGCTTCTTCGTCACTGCAAGGCTTGTAGCTACTAAACCACTCTATGTTTGCACAAATATGAAATGAACAGGCAGAGTCTAAAATCCACAATCTTTAACCGTGTGCTCACCTTTTCCTTCTTGTACCAGGAAGGCATGACCATCCGAATCTTCTTCAACAATTACAGTCTCACCAAAATTCTTGTGATTTTCTTCAGTTCTTCCATGTCCTTCTTCATCTGCTTACAGTAAAATTGGATATGGCCCTTCTCGTGACAGTAGTAACCCTTTGTATCTCTATAATAAACTCTTCCTCTTGAACCAGAACTAGAATTTCTTCTAAAATTGTTAGATCGTGATGGGCCCCTATCCCGGTTAACCTCTGCTACAGCAACTTCTTCACCTATACTGCTACTAGACTAGTTCAACTTGAAATTCTCCATCAGCACTGTTGTCACATCTGCAACTGAAAGAGTCTGCTTCCCAATACACAGTGAATTCCTTAAATTATCATACGAATGCGATGGAGACATCAATTACATGAGGGCTTTATCCTCTTCTTCATACCTCACATCAATACTAGTCAACTCCTTAATCAATTTATTAAATCTATTGATGTGACCTACAATATGCATACCTTGTTGCATCTTCAATTGGTACAACTTCTTCACAAAAAAAACGGTTTGTGGGTGACTATGGCATGTAGATTTCTTCTAATTTCTTCACAAGCTCCACCGGACTTGTCTCGTCCATCATACTGTACTTCATGTCTAGCGCAAGAGTTAATCTAATGGTATTGACAGCTCGCTACTCGAGCTCCTCGCAATCTTCATCCTTCATGTCCTTTGGCTTCTTCTCCTTGCCAAAGAGTGTCTTCGTCAACCCCTATTGTACCAACAGATCTTTGATGTTGCTTTACCAGAGTCTGAAATTCTTCTTGCCATCAAACTGTTTCACCTCAAACTTTGTGCCGGAAACCTCAATCGCAAAACTTTATCGAACCCTCGCTGCGCTACCAGTTGTTGGGGAAAACTGCAAAAGATTCGCAAAAAATAAACAGGACACAAGAATTTAACGTAGTTCGGCCTTAAACTTGACTACGTCCATGGTCTTCAATTCTTCACTAATCACCTTCCAAAAGAATCTACTCAACACAAGTCATAAGATTTTTTTTTACTCTTGGCGCACACCCACAGTTACTCTGTAGTTCTACTAAAAATCAAGCCAAAGTCTCCTATTTATAATAGCTAAGGGTGCTACTACTTGGAGGATACTCCAAGCAAAATTAATTGTACTACTTTTCCTTCAAGCTAAAGCATAGTTTGGGTCATGTCCAATTGCAGCCTAAATCCCAACAGTTAGTACCTAACACACCGTTCAAGCTATTTTAATTGTAAATTCCCAAACTTGTATAACCTCAAAACTACTTTATATATAAACTATTATTCTTAATGTTAAGAACCGGTAGTCGCCCGAAAACCAGGGAGACAATACGCGAGGCCCAAGTGAGTTTCATACGCATGACTAGGAGACCAATCTGTAACCCAAAACCTCAAGGTATTAGGTACATGAGTCCACTACACTTATATGTTACTCACTTGACCTCTTTCTTTCCGATGTGGGATACACCACTCACACTTGTATTCCAACAATCTCTCCCTCAAGTGTAAGACTCTTCCTATCGAACCTTGGGCCTACTCCCCCTACAACGGAAACATTTCGGAAACTTTTCGCAACATCACTAAGAGCCCACTCTGCCATCAAGCCCGTTCCAGGAGCAAGCGTCAGCCGATGCTCCAAGAGTTCATTCCATCGAGAGCCACGAGTTCTAACTTCGATTAGGCCGCGGAGCCAAGCCACCCAGAAGCATGCGCCTGCCGATACCACTCTTATCCGAAGCCACGCCTTACAACTCCAACACGCGGCATTGCCCCGTCAGGCTTTCGCCCATTGCGGAAAATTCCTCACTGCTGCCTCCCCGTAGGAGTCTGGGTCGTGTCTCAGTCCCAGTGTGGCTGATCATCCTCTCGGACCAGCGAGCTTGGTCCAAGAGCCCAACCGCTCTTCGTTCCACATGGGGGCAGCAACCACGGGAGCATCACCATGTCACAAACAATTCCGTCCCAGCCGAACAATCGGCTCCACTACCACGTGTTAAGAATCGGGAGTCGCCCGAAAACTAGGGAGACAATACGCGAGGCCTAAGTAAGCTCCATATGCATGACCAGGACACCACTCGGTAACCCAAAACCTTAAGATATTTGGTACATGGGTCCACTTCACTTATATGTTACTCACTTGACCACTTTCTTTCCGATGTGGGATACACCACCCACACTTGTATTCCCAACACTTAATTATACAGTCTCACAACTGTATAATTATAAAATTATCCAATTATGCAACCTCATCCCTACATAGTCTCACAGGATCTCTGCTATCTTAACATAGATTCAAGTCATTTATATACCCCTTTATCATCATCCATGCACTCCTGACTTATACTTCCTATACTCATTAATTCCGGGTGTCATATTGGAGGATGGAAAATAAGATTGCTAGATGTAGGTCGCTCAAGTTTGGCTATAAAAAAGCCATTCATGCAGGGTGTTCAGGCTTCCAAGATAGATACACAACTTCTAGTATTTTCCATTTTTTTATCAAACAAAAGTATTTAGAGCTATTCGTTTTGAACTCTTATTTAGGTTTGGGATCTGGAAGAGCTTTCTATGCTTGTATTTCATTTTGTTTTAATATCCGTCTTTTCACGTAAAGTTAGGCATTCAATCCACTTTCACTGTACATGAGATTCATATTGGATTGCACTAATACCATTTCTAAATAGTCAATGGTGGAACAGTCTTCTCTCATTCCCTATTTGTAAGAATTCATAAAACTGAAAATTGTTTCCGTCCCCTTTTTTCCCCCTCGTTTTCTTACCATATTTTCTTTCCGTCCTTCCAAACTTTTATATAATTCTGCATTTGTGGGTTTGATTTTTTTTGGTATCATATAGTCAAGGTGTAACTTGAGATCTTATCGAAGTTACTTCTAGTGTTTATTTATCTTTCGTCATAAATTACCATGAATAACATGCATGCATATTCAGACTAGCACAGATTAATAAGGATTAAATGTCATTTCTTCCATGACGTATGCTTTCATTTAATATAAGTAATGACAACTATAAGCTTTATTAATAGAGTAGACCGTAGTTACCTCATCAATGCTAAAATTAGCAAATTAATAATAAATTGATGCATATATATAGTATGTATGACATCCAGTTTTCTCGTCTGAAAAATTTAAGTAAATTGTTTTGTACAAAGTGTATATATATTATATAGTATGATGTTCTAAAAAAAAGTATATATTTAGTATGAGGTGTGCAATATATCCATATATATAAAGCCCATAATGACACCACACCATCCTCCATTTCATATGTGGAGTGCTTGGTGTGTCACATATATATAAGCCCACTCCATTTCATATGTGGAGT
The DNA here is from genome assembly GCA_028386065.3 of Turnera subulata. Taxonomy (NCBI): domain Eukaryota; kingdom Viridiplantae; phylum Streptophyta; class Magnoliopsida; order Malpighiales; family Passifloraceae; genus Turnera; species Turnera subulata. Next base: position 23,216 of record JAKUCV010001740.1, on the reverse strand, counting down.
GCTTGGTGTGTCACATATATATAAGCCCACAATATTCTCCAAAAGTTCTGTTACCAATAAGCCATGAAATAAATTATCAGGAATATGCATCAATGCACATACTTCAAAAAAAAAAAACGTACACCAATGAGGGGTTGGTCTAACTGGTAAGCGACTTGGTTCTGCTTAAGCGAGGTCTTAGCTTCGAGTCCTCGTGTATGCAGAAAATACCCATTGGGAGACTCACCCACCATACTCAGGTGCGCGACTCGGGTCGACCGGATTAGTCGGGGCAAAGCTCCGGATACCGGGTGTGAAACCAAAAAAAACGTACAAACTTCAAACCCTTGACATACATAAATACTTGGGCCATCTGCAACTTGAAATGGTTCATATATTTCACCACAATAATTTCTAAAACTTAAGGTTTGGAAGATAAGGCTTGAGGTTACTTATAATTTTTTTTTAAATCAATACAGTACTCTCCTATTTAAACATTAGTTTCATTAGAAAAAACAGAGAAAGGAAGGCCAAGATATTAGTTAGTTAGTTGATGTTTGTTTGCGTGGTAACAGTACTTAACTGTCACCCATTATATATTAAATTCCTTACCTATCATTTTCCAACCTTAATAAATAGGAAGTAGAACAAGTCAAGAAAAGAATGAACAAAACGACTTTGTTTCTAAAGGAAATACAATCCAACTTTGCATTGCCTGAGCTGAGGTTTCAACTACACAGATTGCTTAATATTCTGATTATCAAAGTAAACGAATTCGTATATTCCTGTGAATTTTGATTACATATGTACTATGCCTTTGTCTGCTAGATAATAAACTTATGATCATCATCAAGGCGGATTTACCCACAAAGGTTGACAAGCATAAAAATGGAATAATGTAGAATATCTTGCAGCCTCTGATCGGAAATTATCGGAGTTTTCAAGAGTAGTGAAGAGTGAAATTTTTGTCTTGTACTGCCTGGAATTTTTGGGAATCTCAGGTGTTATAAATTCCAGTATGAGATAAGCAAGGTCTTGGTGTGGTGAATCGGCAGGCTTTATTTGTTTTTGTTTAACATTTTGGATAGTGTCATGCGTTTCTTATCCTGCCATTAGGCATTAAACTAAACCCCCTTCCTTTTGTTCATGTAATAATTCAGCTCTAGCTAAAGGTATGTTAATCAGTTAGTTACTGTGTTTAAAACCATCTACGTATTCATTTCTTTATGATCTTTTGAGACAAAAAAAAAAAAAAAGAAAGAAAGAAAGCATGAGGACTAGACTTGCACAAGACAATGTGGAGCATAACTCTATGTGGGTTTGGTGCCTTTTTTGGTTTCCTGACCGTTTGTTGACAATGTCATTATTACAGAGAGCTGCGGTGATCTTCAAGCTTCATCAGCAAGCAAGGAAAGGAGTTGTGGCACTCTTCAATTGCTTTTGTCTCTGAGGTTAGTTAGTTAGTTTGTATGTTGCTTTTAAGCAGTAGTTAGACTTCTGCATGCATTTTCTACCTCGAAGAAGAGTTTGTGTTGTCCAAAATGATTCTCTTTCGGCGATGGCTTCTATAGAATGAGCAAACTCTTTTGTTCACCTTTTTCGGTTCTGCTAGAGGTGATGTTTCTGAGGAGGAACAGGATTGAAAAGTACTTGGTTTTGTCTGGTTGAAGAATATGACATGAGATAATGGACAGGAGAAGGATTCCTACGTAAAAAGGACGACAAAAATCATGGTTTACAAACTTTCTCGGAAAGAACTCATCTTTGGCTAATATATATATATATATCTATAGAGCATTGATCAAAGAATATTTACTTTCTCTTCTTTCTTCTGTTTTTCTTGGATTGTGGAGGCAGTTACAACTCTTCTGTACTTAGAATGAGTCATAGTGTCATTAAATTCAGAAAATGGGATCACTCACAGATACCTCAAGCCTCTGAGTGATGCTTTAGAAAAATTTGGAGCTAGAAGCTGTACTCACTTTTGTACTTCTTCTTGACAGTCTGCAACTGCCTAAGGGATGGACACAACATTATCCATAGAGGATCAATTCACCAAGCTACATCCATGCCTGCCCGTGGACACTAGAATCGGGATTGTGGGAGGTGGACCAAGTGGCATATCCACTGCTTATGCACTAACCAAGCTTGGCTATCGTAATGTGACTCTACTAGAGAAGCATCATACAGCCGGTGGGATGTGCGAATCAGTTGACATTGAAGGTACAAAATGACGGTAGAAAAAGCTGATTCTTTCATTCAAAGTGCTCTGCTATGTACCATATAACTTAAAACTGTTTGTCACACTCTCTGCAGGAAAGATTTATGATCTAGGGGGACAGGTTCTTGCTAAAAATAGTGCACCAGTCATCTTTCATTTGGCAAAAGAGGCCGACTCAGAATTAGAAGAAATGGACTCCCACAAGCTTGCTCTAATTGATGCCTCTACTGGAAAGTATCAGGACAGCAAAGTTGCAGATGATTATGTATCTGTCATTTCACTGACCTTGGAACTCCAGGTTGGCAACTTTTACTTTATTGCACAGAATTTATCAACTATGTTTTTTTATTGGCTTTGGGTTGTATCCTTGTAAACCATTTTAAATTCTTTTGCATTCCTCTCGTTCCAGGACAAGGCGAAAGATTCAGCTCGAATTGGAATCCATGCTGTGAGTGAATTCGCTTCAGATTTGACTCCTGCATATCTTGAGAGTAGAGGACTCAAGTCAGTTCCCAAATCGGTAGCTTACGGATACACTGCATCCGGTTATGGATTCGTCCAAGACATGCCTTATGCCTACATTCATGAGTTTACCAGGACTTCCATGGCTGGAAAGATAAGACGTTTCAAAGGTGGATATACTAGTCTTTGGGAAAAGATAGCTGGCTCACTTCCAATAAAAGTTAGTTACGAGACTGAAGTATTGGCAGTCAAACGCAACTCTGAAAGTGTCAGTGTTGATGTCAAAAATAGCAATGGAGAAGTTGAAGCACTTGAGTTCGACAAGATTGTTATTTCGGGTAGCTTTCCTTTCACAAGTGGAAGGACCTACAGGTGTCCAGCTGAATGTTCTACAGGTTTGTGGGCTGTTTCTCAGCTTTTTCCATCTGCTCAATTAATTATTCAAAAAATGAGCAGATGTGTCTTAAAAGTTTCTTTTCACTTTGTTTTGGAGTCTTTTGACAAAGCATTCTTGCTTCAGAACCTGGGAGTGAAGTGATGGATTTCAGTGAGCTTGAAATGGAGTTGTTCAGCAAAGTGCAGACAATTGATTACTACACTACAGTTCTAAAGATTACAGGACTCGAAGATATGCCAATCGGCTTTTATTACTTCAGTGAATATATGGAAGATCCAGCAACAATTGGTCATCCTGTAGCAATGCAGAAATTCTATGCCGACACCGATATTTTCTTGTTCTGGTCTTATGGGAACTCTGCTGATGTTAAGGGACCAGAAGTCACTCAGCTTGCCATGAAAGTAGTGAAGAACATGGGTGCAGAAGTTGAGAAGGTGGTACTGCAGCGCAGATTTAAATATTTTCCTCATGTTAGTAGCCAAGGTATGCTTCATGAACTAGTTCTTCATAGTTGAACTCTATGAGAAAAGAACTATGGTAACTTCATTTTCATATTCAATATAGATATGCATGATGGTTTCTACGAGAGAGTGGAGTCCGAGCTTCAAGGCCAGAGGAACACTTACTATGTTGGTGGACTAATGGCATTCGAGCTCACCGAAAGAAATTCATCCTATGCAATGGCCTTAATGTGCAAGCATTTTGCAACGGACAAGTCTTTGCCAGTTTTTCCATACGTTAAGGTAATTTGACATTAATAGCAAGAGAGATAGTTAGAACATAAAATAGTCAATACAAGTGAATGGAAGAGAAAACTTAGTTGGTGAAATGTGGCATGCAGAGTTTGTTCACTTTGCAATCTGCTATCCGGGATAGAGGCTCAAAAGAACTAGGAGAAGTTCCAGGAGTGGAGTTTCCTGATCTCTGTTCGCTTGATGCTTACTTGAAACATTGGGGGAAGGAAGAGGCCTCAAAGAGCAAAACACTGTACACTTGGATCAATGAAGAAGGGGCTGTGGTGTCCCAGAGGACTTATGCAGAACTCGATGCTAATGCCACTTGCATTGCTAATAAGCTCTTGACCAGCAGGAAACCAGTCATCAAGCCTGGTGACAGGGTCCTTCTAGTTCATGTTCCAGGTCTGGAATTTGTGGATGCCTTCTTTGGGTGCTTAAGAGCTAGAGTAATACCAGTTCCAGTACTTCCACCAGATCCTATGCAAAGAGGGGGACAAGCACTTCTGAAGATAGAAAATGTGGCTAAATCTTGTAATGCTGTGGCAATTCTGTCAACACTCCTTTACCACTCGGCAGTTCGGGCAGGGGCAGTGAAGAATCTGATCTCATTGTCAGGAAAGAATGGCAAAGTTTCAGCTCGCTGGCCTAACCTTCCTTGGGTACACACAGATACATGGATCAAGGAGTCCAAAAGCAGTTTGTCAGAAAAGATGGATCATCAACCTGAACCGCAGCCAGATGATTTATGCTTTCTGCAATTTACTTCGGGATCCACTGGTGATGCTAAAGGTGTCATGATCACTCATGGTGGGCTTATTCACAATGTCAAGTTGATGCGGAGGAGGTATAAGAGCACCTCGAAGACTGTGCTAGTGAGCTGGCTTCCTCAGTATCATGACATGGGGCTGATTGGTGGACTTTTCACTGCTATGGTGAGTGGTGGATCAGCCATTTTATTTTCCCCCATGACTTTCATTAAGAATCCGCTTTTATGGCTTCACACCATGAGCAAATATCGAGCTACTCACAGTGCTGGCCCTAACTTTGCTTTCGAGCTAGTCATTCGAAGGCTGGAGTCTGACACACTAAAAGTTAAGAACTATGATCTCTCGTCCATGATTTTCCTTATGGTTGCTGCAGAACCTGTGAGGCAGAAAATTCTGAAAAGATTTTTGGAGCTCACTCGACCATTTCACCTTCCTCAAGAAGTGATGGCTCCTGGTTATGGTTTGGCCGAGAATTGTGTTTTTGTCAATTGTGCATTTGGGGAAGATAAGCCCATCATGATTGACTGGCAAGGAAGAGTGTGTTGCGGATATGTCAAACCAGATGATGCAGATGTTGACATCAGAATAGTCGACCCAGACACATGCAAAGAGCTACAAGAAGCAGGAAAAGAAGGTGAAATATGGATCAGTAGTCCTAGTGCAGGAGTTGGGTACTGGGGCAAGGAAGAAACTAGCCAGAAAATTTTCAGAAATGAGCTTCCTGATCACCCCGGAAGAAAGTATACTAGAACTGGAGATTTGGGTCGCATTATTGATGAAAAACTGTTCATCACTGGAAGAATCAAGGACCTCATTATAGTAGCAGGAAGAAATATTTACTCTGCAGATGTTGAAAAGACAGTTGAGACAGCAAGTGAACTTCTGCGGCCTGGCTGCTGTGCAGTCATTGGAGTTCCTGAGGAAGTCTTGTCTACAAGAGGGATTCCTGTTCCTGATGGTTCTGACCAAGTTGGTTTGGTGGTGATTGCCGAGGTTAGAGATGGTAAGCCTGTCGAGAAGGATGTTGTTGATCACATTAAGAATCGCATAGCAGAAGAACATGGTGTTGCTGTAGCTGCTGTCAAGCTAATCAAGCCCAGGACCATTAGCAAAACAACTTCAGGCAAAATCAAGAGATTTGAATGCCTCAAACAATTTGCTGATGGAACTCTAAATACAGTTCCTGACCCAGTTCCTAAAAAGAGAACATTAAGTCGATCACACACTACTGGCTCATGCAAGGACAGAATAGCAACTCAACCTCAGCTGGCTAGTTCTCCCTCTCCAAGTCCCAAATTGAGTAACAAGGAAATTGTGGAGTTTCTCAGGGGGCTGGTTTCTGAGCAGACAGGAATTCCTATCAAGAATATCTCTACAACTGAGAATCTTGTATCCTACGGGATTGACTCAATTGGGGTGGTCAGAGCAGCTCAGAAACTATCAGATTTTCTTGGAGTGCCAGTTGGAGCGGTTGACATCTTCACTGCAACCTGCATTGCAGATTTGGCAAGCTTCTCAGAGAGTCTTGTCATGAAGTCTCAACCCCAGGTCATGAACTCTCAATCCTACCTCCCAGAACCCTTACCCGACATTGATTCTGCTGAGTTGGTAACAGAAATTTCCAAGACTCATCAAATCGGCATATGGTGTCTCCAACTGCTTGCTCTCATTTATGTCTGCGGGTTGCTGAGCTTTCCAGCTTATTTTTCAGTTTCTTCTTTCACAAGTTTTGTCTCTGCCAGCTACATATCCAGGGAGGAAACATGGTGGGGATATATGGTTTGTATGACCTTAGCTCCTCTTGCTTGGATTCTTTGCATTGCTTCTACTTGTATCAGCATTTCCTTCCTGGGGAACTCTTTCTTGCGGCCAAATTACATGTTGACCCCAGATATTCCCATATGGTCAACTGATTTTGTTAGGTGGTGGGCACTTTACAAGGTCCAGGAAATTGCTTCAAAGGTTTTTGCAGAGCATTTGAGAGGAACAGTGTTCCTCAATTACTGGTTCGAGATGTTCGGAGCTAGGATTGGGTCATCAGTTTTGCTGGACACAGTTGATATTACAGACCCTTCTCTAGTTTCAATAGGAGAGGGAGCTGTGATTGCTGAAGGAGCATTGATTCAAGGACATGAGGTGAAGAATGGAATCCTGAGTGTCCGTCCTATCAGAATTGGCAGCAAGTCCTCTGTTGGTCCATATGCTGTAATCCAAAAAGGAAGTATATTGGCTGAAGAAGCTGAAGTCTTGCCCTTGCAAAAGACTGAAGGTGGAAAGCCTGTGTTCAAGTCTAGCAAGCTTCACAATATTCAAAAGGTAAATTCTTCTTTAAAGTATGTAGATTACCATGCAACTTCTACAACTTTAATATGATAACTGCACGGTTTATAGGTTTTTCCTTCAAAAGGTACAAGAATCTGTTCACTGAATCACTTTGTTAATATTTATCATAGGTTTCTGTGACAATAATTGCCAACCACAACATAACTTGTACTATGTGCCTAAGTGATTTTCTATTTGATTTTTTTTCAGGGAGTTGTTTGCATGAGTTAAGATTGTTCACAGTAAGGTGATTAACTTGTGCCATTGTCTTGTTTTCAGGGTGTAATGCTTCCCCAAAACTATGCCATTTACCACTTGATGGGTATATATGTGGTTGGCTTCCTCAGCACCATCTCGGCAGCCATTGCCTACTCTATTTATGTTAGGCTATCCCAAAAGTCTGCCTCCCTTCAACATTTCTCATTTATTTGCATCGCTGGAGCCTTTCACTGGATTCCATTCACTGTCATTGCATATGCAACAATGTTCCCCAGTTTCCATCTTGATCCTGCTAATTTTGCCATCTCGGCTGCCATTGCTTACTTAGCTCATGGCCTGATACTCAGCTTCCTCACATGCACTTTGACCCATTTACTTGCTGCTAAACAAGAGAAAAGCCAGCCCCACTTCAAGACGTGGCTTCGACATCGCATCACCATTGCCTGCCACCATAGATTCTCCAAGCTCCTATCAGGAACAGAAGCATTTTGCATGTACCTGCGCTTTTTGGGTGCAAAAGTTGGGAAACATTGTTCTATCAGGGCTATTAATCCAGTTTCAGACCCCAAACTGATAACAATTGGTGACGGAGTTCATCTTGGTGACTTCAGTCGAATGATTGCTGGGTTCTACCATTCAAGTGGATTCACTAGTGAGGAAATTGAAGTGCAAGATAACTCGGTAGTTGGGAGTCAAAGTCTTGTCCTGCCAGGTTCAGTTGTTCAATCCAATGTCATTCTTGGTGCTCTTTCTGTGGCTCCAGTGAATTCAGTTCTTAAAAGGGGTGGTGTTTATGTTGGCTCTCAAGCACCAGTTATGATCAAGAACACCATGCATGCTTTGGATGATAGGATTGAAGAGATGGACATGAAGTACAAGAAGATAGTTGGGAACCTGGCTGCAAACTTGGCTGCAACTACGTTGAAGGTTAAATCAAGATATTTCCACCGCATTGGTGTCAGCGGGAAGGGGTATTTAAAGCTTTATGACAACCTGAAAGGGTTGCCAGACCACAAGATTTTCCAGGCGGGGAAGAGCTATCCTGTTATTATCAGGCACAGCAACAGCCTGAGTGCAGATGACGATGCAAGGATAGATGCACGAGGTGGAGCAATAAGAATACTGTCTGATGAAAATGGTACCATTTCTTCTCCATTCCTTGACCTAACGCTGAAGACAGGCAAGGCATTCTATGCTCGAACTATTTCTGATTTTGCAACATGGCTGGTGTGTGGTCTTCCTGCAAGAGAAGCACATGTGAAGCGAGTACCGCATATTCGGGATGCAGTGTGGATGTCTCTTCGCAATGCTGATTCCTATTCTGAGCTACATTACTACTCAAACTTTTGCAGGCTCCTGCGGTTTGCAGATGGACAGGAAATGTATGTGAAATTCAAGCTGAGGCCTCATGATGAAAACATTGGTGAGGATTCAGGTAAGGTGGAGCCTATTGGAATTCTTCCACCAGAAACAGGTGCAATTCCAAGGGATGAAAAAGACAAGCGTCCATTGCTGTTTCTTGCTGAGGATTTCCAGAGGCGTGTAAGTTCTCCTGGTGGCGTCCGCTACATTTTCCAGCTGCAAGTAAGGCCGGTTCCACAGGATGAAGCAACCTGTGACATTGCACTTGACTGCACTAAGCCTTGGGATGAGACAGAATTCCCGTACAATGATGTGGGTGAGATTCAGATCTATCAAAACCTGACAAATGAAGAATCAGAAAGGCTGGAGTTCAATCCTTACCTTCGATGCAAAGAGGTCGATCTCATCCGCGCTACGTCATGCACACAGAGTGCTTCCATTGATCATGGTCGTTCACTGATATATGAAATTTGCCAGCATGTGAGAAATGGTGAGCCTCTTCCAGAAGCTTGGAGGATGTTCATAGAGCAATCTGATGTTAAGGTGGACCTGTCAGGCTGTCCAATGGCGGCAGCATTATCAGAAAAAAAGGATTCAGGAAAAGTTACACTAGCAAGGACTTGGCATCAGACCTTGTGGGCAATCTTGGTGCAGCCATTGCTGCAGACAGTTCTGCCATACTTCCTCATGGGTTTGATCATCTTTGCTCCTCTAAACTGGTTTCTTCTCTTCAAGGAAAGTAAGGAACTGGCACTGCATTGGCTGCTCCCATTACTTTGGGTTTCTTCAGGGATTCTGTCTGCTTTGGCTTGTGCAGTTGCCAAATGGGTTCTAGTGGGGAAGAAAAGAGAAGGTGAAACAGTTCTCATCTGGAGCATCGGAGTCTTCATGGACACTGTATGGCAAGCTTTTAGAACAGTAGTTGGAGACTACTTCATTGAAATGACAAGTGGGTCCATTTTGTTCATGGTGTGGATGAAGTTGATGGGTTCAGAGATTGAACTGGAGCAAGGGACTTATGTGGACAGCATGGGAGCATCACTGAATCCAGAAATGGTGGAGATTGAGGGTGGTGGATGTGTGGGAAGGGAAGCGTTGCTGTTTGGACACATCTATGAAGGTGAAGGAGGGAAGGTCAAGTTTGGTAAGATTAGAGTTGGAGAAGGTGGATTTGTAGGAAGTAGGGCTATTGCCATGCCCGGAGTCAGAGTGGAGAGTGGAGGCAGTCTTAGTGCCCTGTCTCTTGCCATGAAAGAAGAAGTTGTTAGGTCAAAGTAAGGTTTACAGTCATAAGCCTGCCTGTCTGTGCTTGGCAATGGCATAGCTGCTGCTTTCCACTTTTGTAGTACCACCTATTGGCTGGTCTTCTCAATAATTTACCGGCATTTTATAGAAATGGAAAAGTAAATCTATGGAATTCTGTGTCTCGGTGTGTGTGGTGTCGTGTGAGTGCATATTCTTAGGCTGACTTGAAAATTAAGAGTACAAAAGATCACATGACTCTTCAATAATTGAAGGAATGACAAAAACCAGTAGTACTGATATAACCTGAAGCATGGACTTTCACAATTTCAAAAGGCAAAAAGAGCACATACCTCTCCTACTCAAAATGATGGATTCTTTGGGTTTGTCATTCCTATGGAAAGAACTCAGAATGATGCCTACTTCGTGTTGGTATCTCTGGAAATGGAGAAACCAAAAGATTTTGATTAATTTTTTGCCCCAACCATCTCAAATCCGGCTATGATTATCAAACGCAGCAAGAGTGGGCACACTGCAAATTTTACAGATGGGCCAAAACCAGAAATATTAGTGGAATCAGACTTAAATGAGGCCATGGTCCGGATGAAGGAAGACCTGCACCACTCCAGGAAGGACTACCTGATGTACATACCTCTCTTTGTCAAAATGATGGGACTGTTTGGATTTGTCTATTTACTAATTCATTTCTCGAATTATTTGAACCGATGATGCAGAAAGATCTTCCTCAGTACTTTTACCAATGCTGCATTTATCTGATTATTTTGAACAAAATCCCAAGATACTTTAATAAAGATGACAAATGAAAAGTGTGTACAATGTGCCTGTCTATATAAAAGGAATGTTCAGAAGTGTTTATTAGATTTAGATCCTTCCCGTATAGCCAGCTATTTACCGTAAGTCAAATAGGCATCTTTCTTTTCCGTTACAAAACATTAAAAAGTTTTTTTTTTTTTCTGGAAAGAAATTCCTTCCATATGGAATGAATGGAACCTTGAGGCGTCAAGTTGCATGGCAAAAAGAAAAACACATCAACAAGGACTCCAGTCCACCAGAATTTATCCCGAGAAAGGAACAAAAGACAATAGCTTACATTTTTTTTTCTTCCCCAACTATTGCGTGGAAAATACCCATGAGCTTAGCTTAAGTGGTATTGAGGTCAGTCCAACTTATATTACCGAAACTATTATGAGAAAAAAACTAATGATCGTAGCTCAAATGGCATTGAGGTTAATCTTGAGTTTGAGTCCCAGTGACAACTTGTATACCAAAAACTATTGCGTGAAAAAATACACAGGTCCTTAATCTTCATTGAGTGAGGATACGCTCTCACTGACCAATTCCATATATACTTGGAAAAAATACCAGTCTGTCTGTCAGTGATGAGATAGAGGCACCTCATATTTCACCTTTCCTCCCAAATTTAGGGAATGATACCCTTTCTTCTCCTTTTTAATTGGTAATAACTGAGAATAATTGCCTTTGCTAGTTAAGCTGAAACGCATCATTCGTTGTTGCTTCTTTTGTCCCCTGCACAAAATTAAAAATTAAAAAAAAAAAGACACAAATAGGGGGTGAGCAAATGTCATTGACCAGTAAAAAGCGTTTGTTGACCGATGAAGGATAAACGCAATTTATGTTTTTAATGATAGAGAGCAGTAGTATTACTATTAGACCAGGAAACAAATAGTCAAAATCGACACAAAATTTGTAATTTACTCCTTACATAAAAGTAACTTTTCCAACGTAAAAAAGAAACAACATTTTAGATGCATGTACATTTCCTACAAGTGTGTGTTTTTGTCCAACTTGTCCACCGAACCTTTTTCTTCCCCTCTCCCTCTCCCTCTCCCTCTCCCTCTCTCTCTCCATTCTATTTCATTTTTTTTTATTAAAGAAAAAAGGCATTGTCTCTTCTCTTTCTTGAGGGGAAAATAAATTTCTAAAGTATTATTCTAGTGGTGTGTGCATTGAGTTTAGCAAAAGCCTCTTCTTGCCTATTGTTTTTGTCTTTTACTTGATGACCCTGAACCCAAAAACCAACCCACTTTAATAGGCTTGGATAATCTCGCAATCCCAAAGTCCCCAAACACTTGATCGGCTGTGATGGGTGACCTGGACGAGATTGCTGCCGAGATTGAGTAAGTGCCTCCCCGATAATAAAGTTTCAATCTTTTGGTTGCTCCCGTTTATCAGTTTCCTCCATGGCGGTGTTGTTATGATTGTTGTTGAGTTGGTCCCTTCTGTCGAATTTGATTCCCTTTGATTGGATTGGTGCTTTCAATTATTGAATTTTGGTTGCTTTGCATGTTTTCAATGGTTTTACGAGATGGGTAATCTTAGAAATGCAGAAATTCGATTCCTTTTTTTCCTTTTTTGTCTTCGTTTGTGGTGAAAAATGGTTAGGGTTGAATATAGGTTTGTTTTTCTGCTTATGAATCCTGTATGAATGACACTTTGAGTTGTATTTGGAAACTTGATGTTATGAGGCTCGGCCTTTTGTATGACCAAATGTTTTACTGATGCTGAATGATCTCTATTAAAGATGTACATGAAAGTTCAGAGTTTAGGTTGTCTGGGACTCATTAACATTCCACTATTTTGAGATAGAATAGACAGAAGCTTTATTACATCATTGAGTGCTTCATCCAGATGTTTGGTTTCCCTCATTTGGAGATGACAAAGGGTAGCATTTTTTGTAGGTTACTTGTGCTGATTTTTATGTTTTGCTTGCTTACTGTTTTTTGGGGGTCACGTATTGGATTATTGGAGTTTTACTAATTCAAAGCGCATTTGGCTGCAGTTCCGAAATTGAAGCTGATGACATAAGATGTGACAATATTGCTGAGAAAGATGTTAGCGATGAAGAGATTGAAACGGAAGATTTAGAGAGGCGGATGTGGAAGGATCGTGTCAAACTAAAAAGGATTAGGGAAAGACAGAAGCTTGCAGCACAACAGGCTGCAGAGAAGCAAAAGCCAAAGCAGGTCTCTGATCAAGCCCGCAGGAAGAAAATGTCTAGAGCCCAAGATGGGATCCTCAAGTATATGCTGAAGCTCATGGAGGTGTGCAATGCTCGTGGGTTCGTGTATGGAATAATTCCTGATAAGGGTAAGCCAGTAAGTGGCTCTTCTGATAACATAAGGGCTTGGTGGAAAGAAAAAGTTAAGTTTGATAAGAATGGACCGGCAGCAATTGCAAAGTATGATGCAGAGTGTTTAGCCATGGGTGAAGCAGATAGCAGTGGAAATGGAAATTCTCAAAGTGTTCTTCAAGACCTGCAGGATGCGACGTTGGGGTCTCTCTTATCTTCTTTGATGCAACATTGTAATCCCCCACAGAGGAAGTACCCTCTGGAAAAGGGAATTCCACCACCTTGGTGGCCAACTGGAAACGAAGATTGGTGGGTCAAAGCAGGTCTGCCTAAAGGTCATATTCCTCCTTATAAGAAGCCACATGATTTGAAGAAGATGTGGAAGGTTGGGGTATTAACTGCTGTGATAAAGCACATGTCGCCGGATATTGCCAAAATTAGGAGGCACGTACGCCAGTCAAAGTGCTTGCAGGATAAAATGACTGCAAAGGAAAGTGCTATTTGGCTGGCAGTATTGAGTCGAGAAGAATCCCTCATTCGGCAACATAGCAGTGATAATGGCATGTCTACTATAACTGAAACACCTCAAGGTAGCCATGGTAAAAAGAAGCAACCAGCATTTAGTAGTGACAGCGATTACGATGTGGATGGGGCCGACGAAGGTGTAGGTTCTGTTTCATCCAAAGATAGCAGGAAAAATCAGCTTATGGATGTGGAACCTTTGAGTGTTCCAAGTCACTCATCCCGTAATTTGCAGGGGAAAGAACAAGAGGAAAAGCAGCCAAGGAGGAAAAGGCAGCGTTTAAAATCTAGCCACCCTGAAGTGCCTATGGGTGATCGTACCGAGCAGGTAGATTCCTTGCCTGATATGAATGGCGCTGGTTTGCATCTAATTGAACATCAGGTGCATGGGAGTCAGCAAGAAAATGATACTTCTTCTTTGAAGCCTCCAGAGAAGGATCCTGATGGTGAACCTAACCTGTCCTCTTCTGACTTTAACTACTTCTCTGCAATTCCCTCTGCCAATGTTCCGTCTATGGAGGGAATGTATGTGGATGGAACGCCCATCTATGATCCATCAGTTCCAAATTCAGAATTACCTGGTGCCAATTATAATTTATATAATCCACCAGTTGATTACAGGCCCATACAAGATGGGCGGCATTCTGATATGGCATTGGACATCATCAGACCAGAGGGTAATGTTGTGCATGGCCAAGTGCTTCCCGGGAGTGAGAATCAGATCCCTGAAGGAGACCTGCATCATTTTGATAAAGAAACATTTCCTGCTGATCAAGATCGAGCTATTGATAGTCACCTATTTTCTCCTTATAGTCTCTATCCTTTCAACCTTAACCTTGAAGAACTCCCTACTTCGATCGACGAATTTTTCAATGATGCAGAATTGATCGAATACTTGGGCGCATCATAGAATTGTATGTTATGTTGATTACTAATCGACAATCCAAATTGGTCCTTTTAGTATGAAAATTTGATTTTCTGTCTTCGCTTGTTATTGTTAGGTTCAGGAACTGCCAAAACCACAGCAGTATCACTTCCTGGTGGTAAAGTCTCTTTTCCTCCTCCTGATGGATGCCACAGTTGTTTCATTGTTTTCCATTTGAAGACTGTAAGTTATTTAACTTCTTGATTTTTTTGTAAGTTAACTAAAATGCAGTAAGGAAATGGAAAAACATTTTTTTTTAATCCAAGTAGGCTCTGGTATTCTCCAATGAAAATGGCAAGCAAGTAGAGTTCACTTAAATGTATGTTGGACTGTACAAATGAGTTGCCACGTACTTGCTGTATATTCTTTTTCAATGCTAGTACAGTTTTAATTTCTGAGCTATTTTTTTCCCCCTCATTCATTTTACACAATACTGCTTTGGTGATGTGCTGCGGAAGCGAAATGCTTGTATTTGCCTATTTACAAGTTTGATGTGCAATGCTACAATTACGTTTCTGTGAGTTGGTTAGATAACGAGTTGTGGGGTTGCTATGTTATAGTATAAATCATAAGTGAGCTTAAAATACCATATTTTTTGACTGTGCAATTGGTAGCTTCTCATTACATAGATAGGAGGCTCCTAAGGTCATTTGTTTTGGAAAATTATATGTATTGAGCTGGTGTCGGGAAGTAATTGTGCCAAATACACACATACCAGATGGGAACTTTGTTACTCTGTTGGCATCAGTCTATTTCACAAGCCTGCCTCTCATCAGCGCTTATCATTTTTCTATATTCATGGGTCTTTTCACTGGATCTTCACCATCATTTGATCATGAATTGTCATTTTAGTTTTCCAATGTCTTAGTATTGGTTGCCTGCAAGCACTAATAAACGGCTTTTACATATTTGTCTGCCTCGATTTTTCAAGCTTCTATCAGCAACAGAAGCTATCAGCTGGGCATTTTGCCTCTGAAGCAAGAGGCCAAGGAGCGTTGTTCTGCCAGGGGGGGGTTCAATTCTGCTTCAGACCCAGAACTGGATAACAGAGGATGAAATGGCAAATAACTAGATGTTCTTCAGCAAATCTAGATGATCATCAGCTCTTGTTTATATGATGGTAACCCATTTGTAGGGAATGAAAAAGTTCCGTAATTGGTTGGTTAAACTGGTTTAAGTGAGTCTCAAGCTTCATCCGTCTACAACTAGACACGGGGAACCATGCTTTTCATTGACTCTTGCGCAATGGCAGTAAAAACTTGAGGGCAGAAAGACAATGGGGATAATGACTCCGCGAGTCCTATATCTTTTCCCGAAATCTCATTTGAGTCCTAAAAAAGAAAAACGACTCATTCGAGTCCTACAACGTTTAAAAAGAACACCAATTGAGTCCCCGTCTATATTTCCATCCAATTTTTCTGTTAATTTTGACTTTTCTTAGCCACATCAGATCCACATCACTGATAATACGCCATGTAAGCTGCCATATCAAAGACTCAATAATAAATCATTAATTAAAAAAAACAAATAAAATTATCATTAACCCAGAGAAAAAACAACTTAATCATTATCTTTTTCTCCTAATCCTTTCTCCTCCTCCTCCTATCTCCACAGCCATACACCCACAAAAACCTCGAGTGGCGGAGGCAACGAGGCACTTACTTGTGAAGACGAACTCGGCTCCGGCGAGGCAAGGCCCGACTTGTTAATAGCCTCTCTAGCAGCAAGTGGATCCTTAACCGCCTCTGCCTCCTACTCGGGTTGCTTCTAACCCTCCTGCTCACTAACCCCAGCCGACACCAGGCTCGCCACCACCTCGTCTCTGGCGGCAGCTCGAATCGGGCACTCGAGAACACCTCGAATATTGCTGACGCCGCGGAGCACGATGTCGAGTGCCATGTAGATCTCGGCGTACTTGCGGTGGAGCTTGTCCGGCTTGTCTCTGCCCGAACAAAACCCGAGCACCAATACAGCATGTGCAACCCAACAGCAGCCACCACCAGCCACCATTGACCCGACCACCACTCAAGGACAGACCCGAGCACAAGCCCACGCCGGTGAACCCCGAGCACAAGCCCTCAGCCGACTCGCCACCAAAACAACGAACACATCAATAGATCAAACCTAGAAACGAAGAGTAGAGAGAAAGAGAGAGATAAGGAAGGGTAGGTAGTGGCTCACCGGACGATAGCAACAGCCCACTTCTCGACCTTGTACTTCTTCTTGATGGTGTCGATCCGGTTCTTACACTGGACGTCGGTGCGGTAGGTCTTCTTGGTGTGGCCGTGGAGGGCGTTGACGGCGACGGCTACGTCCTGCCAGTCCTTGTGGCGGAGGTTGCCGCGGTTGAGCTCCAGGTAGCGGCGGCCCCAGACGTCGACGAGGGTGGAGGTGGCCTCCTCATTCCAGCAGTTTTCGCGGATGGGTAAGGGGCGGGACTGGGGAGGAGGGGGAGGAGGAGGAGGGGGTGGGGGAGGGGAAGAGTTGGGGAGCGGCACCAGGGCCAAGGAGTCCGATGGGGTTTGAATTTGGGGAAAAGGGTAGGAGAAACAACGGTTAGTGTAGATTTAATTGATTAATTGCTATTAACTATCATTAATTGTTATTTTGTCAACTCATTATAATTAATTATTATTGATTTACTATTAATTTTTAGTTTCCGAATTTGTTATCTTTTGGTTATTTTATTTAAATTTTTGTAATTTTCCACATATATACTTAACGGCCAGGTCAACAAAAATTTGACGGAAAACTGGACGGGGACTCAATTGGTGTTCTTTTTAAACGTTGTAGGACTCGGATGAGTCGTTTTTCTATTTTAGGACTCAAATGAGATTTCGAGAAAAGACATAAGACTCGCGGAGTCATTATCCCCGAAAGACAATGTGTAAAAGTTCCCTTTGTTTTCTACATTTAAACCATGGATAGTGACACCATTAGCATCCGATAAAGAGTGCAACATTATATAAAATTGTAGTGCAACATCAATAATTCTTAATGCCTCGGCAATGGAATAATGGGTAAAAATTATAGTTTTCTTTAATTTTCTTATTTTAAGTATCCTTATTGATTATGATATTATAAGCACCATAGAATTTATGGGTAGAGTATGCTAACTATGCATCTTATCTTGTAAGCCTCATATTTCTGTTAGCGATCTTGGAAGACCTTAGTTATAGGGTCAAACGAGTAAATAGTAAGATGATGAAATTAATTGAATTTATTTTCAGTAATAAGCTACGCTTCTTACAATCATACATAGGATTTGTTTAGTAGAAAGATGTAGTTAAATAAAGCTAAGGACCAAGGTGTGCCATATGCAGTACAGTTTGAGTCGGGGTCCCTCCAAAATCTTCCTTGGCCCCCAGCTCCCGCCCTTGTGCCTACTTTCATTCCCGGCTTTATCTTTTCTCCCCGTGCACATTCTCCTCGGAGAATAATACCTCCGCGGGGATTCTATTTTATTAAAAAAAATTAATAAAAGCCAAACAATTTTTCACTTATCGATATATAATTCAAAATTCAAGATCATTAGCAACATAGTAGTGTCTTTAATTTTAATTACATATTAAAATGTAAATATTAGAATATTACAGCAAATTAAAAAAAAAATGCAGTTGTTGCCGTTTGCATCAACAATCAGCTTCTCAAAAATAATTTTTAATAGGTAATGAGACAAAATGATTAAAAAGCATATTTTAGTATTTGTGGTACATATTAACCAACACATACCTTAAGGGTAACTTTGCATTTTCTACACATATCGGATCTCACTCCTCGTGGGTTGGGGAGGCTTTCCTCACAACTGACTAGTTTTAGCTAGAATGAGGACAACCTTGTTAGTTTCATGATAACTATGTAGTTGATGCAAGGTGTAAGCAGGAAGATTGTATTTTGATTTATTTATTTTTTGACAAGGATTATAAGTTCGATTATTATTAGTATATTGGATTTCAAATAGTGGCAATGCCAAGACTTATTTTTAGGAGGACTTATGCGTTATTATGATCCTTTTTCGTGCTTGTTTCTTTTCCAATGTACCAGAGCAGTTGGACTCCGTTTTGGGCTCCAATTAGTATTATTAAGGGACACAAATGGAAAAATAGCCTTGGAAGGACTCTTATTCTATTCGGGACACATAAATGAGAGAAATCAGAAATCGAAACAAAACACAAAACTGGACTCTCTCTGTCCCTCTATATTGTCGCGCCACACATACATAGTTTAAATACACTGACTGGGCTTGATTGGTGCATTGAACTTGGACATTTATAGAGAGCAGAAAGAAACAGTTTTTCTCCTCTGGCTGGCTGACTGGCGGCGAGAGAAGAGAAGAGAACACACAAGAAAGAACCCCTCTTTTGGTCCATGCCAATCCTCCTCTCTTCTGGCTTCGTTCCCTTCTCACTCAAGATACCCTTAAACCCTTTTCCTGCAGCGCAGGCCCCCAAATCCACTTTCCAACTCCAAAGTCCCAAACTTTATATATTTCGATGGCTGGATTGGGAGAGATTGGAGCGGATATTTGGTAACGTTTTCTCAGAACTCCCATCTTTTACCCTAACACCCACCACAATATTCATATTAGGATTTTAAAATTATATGTCGAATCAGTAGTAGAAACGTTGCTTGGTTTGTTGAAATTATGTGTTTGGTTGTGTATGTGTCGTGGCCTGGCAGTGTATGTGTTCCCATATTATTTGGTTGCTTTGAATTTCTGGGTTGATTTTATATGCCATTATTTATTGTATCATTGTTTGATTGAAATTAAGGGAAACCTTTGAATATAAAATGCCAAACATTGATCGATTGATTTTGTTTTACAGTTTTCTGTGAATAAAACAATTTAAATTTTGTGTGTTTGGATGCTTGGCTCCAAGATTCTAGGATTACTACTGTTTGTGTCTGGGGTGGTGATGAAACCAATTGTTCTTATGCTCATAATAGAAGTATGTTTGTTTTCATGAACCTTTCGGGGTTTGGTGTCTCATTTTTGCTGGCAGCTCGGACTTTGACGCTGATGACATAACCTGCAATAACATTGCTGAGAGGGATGTTAGCGATGAGGAAATTGAAGCTGAGGAATTGGAGAGGCGGATGTGGAAGGATCGTATCAAACTCAAAAGACTCAAGGATAAACAGAAGCTGGCCGCTCAGCAGGCAGCAGAGAAGCAGAAGCATAAACAGACCTCTGATCAGGCTCGTCGGAAGAAAATGTCGAGAGCCCAAGATGGGATCCTCAAGTATATGTTGAAGCTAATGGAAGTGTGCCAAGCGCGAGGGTTTGTCTATGGAATCATTCCTGAAAAGGGTAAGCCAGTCAGTGGTTCATCTGATAACCTAAGGGCTTGGTGGAAAGAAAAGGTAAAATTTGACAAGAATGGACCGGCAGCCATTGTGAAGTATGAAGCAGAGTGCTTGGCCATGGGTGAGGCAGAGAACAATGGAAACGGGAACTCCCAAAGCGTTCTGCAAGACCTGCAAGATGCAACTTTGGGGTCTCTTTTATCTTCATTGATGCAACACTGTGATCCACCTCAAAGGAAGTACCCTCTGGAGAAGGGGATTCCACCACCGTGGTGGCCTACTGGGAATGAAGTTTGGTGGGTAAAATTAGGATTGCCCCAGGGTCAGAGTCCTCCATATAGGAAACCACATGATTTGAAGAAGATGTGGAAAGTTGGGGTATTAACTGCGGTAATAAAGCATATGTCTCCTGATATTGCAAAAGTAAGGAAGCATGTTCGGCAGTCAAAATGCCTTCAGGACAAGATGACTGCCAAGGAAAGTGCTATTTGGTTGGGGGTATTGAGTAGAGAGGAATCCCTTATTCGGCAACCTATCAGCGAGAATGGCACATCTGGTATAACGGAAACACCTCAAGGTAACCGCTCCAAAAGGAAGCAGCGTCCCTTAAGTAGTGACAGTGATTACGATGTTGATGATGGTGTGGGTTCTGTTTCATCTAGATATAACCGGGCAAGTCAACAAAAGGACATTGAGCCAGGAAGAAGTGTAAAAAATAGCACTTCCAAGCCTGTCCAACCTCTTGAGCAGCAAGAAAAGAAGTCAAAGGGAAAAAAGTGCCGCCTTGGTTCAGGTCATGCTGATCCACAGGCTGGATTACCTACAAATATGCATTCACTGTCTCAAGAGACTGAAAGGCCTGTCCATGAGGATTCACTGCCACAAGTTGAGCAGAGAAACATTTTCCATAATACGAACCACGCTGTTTCGCAGCCAGTTGAGTATCTGAATAACATTCAACAGGAGAGTGAGACTTCAGTTTTAGGGCCTCTAGAGAATTGTTTTGAGGGCCACTCCATTCTTTCTCCATCTGGTTTTGACTACATTCCTGCTACCGTCAATTCTTCTCAGAAAATAAATGTGGATAGGAGGGCTGAGTTTTTTCCTTTTATAGAAACTCCAGAGTTGCATAATGGAGCAACGCAAAATTTGTTTAATATTTCAGGTGGTTATGGAGTATGTGGCGATGGACAGCCCTCTCATATGGCAACAAATGTCAAGCCAGAAGATCTTGGAACCCAATCAGCTGCACTACACATGAATGAAAATGGGATAATCGAGAACTGGTCTGATCTTGGTATAGATATGTTTCCCAACTACCATGATGGACCTGTTGCCAGTCACTATGATTCTCCGTTTAACAGCATGCCAATAGATTTTGGAACATCCGGTAGCACAGACCATGATTTAGAAGGGCTATATTCCTTGCTGTCTTCATTTCCCTCATAGTTTCTGTAACATGATGCCATATGATGAAAGATCTGATATTTCTTACAAACCTCTTGGAAAGTTTCTCGGTTCATGCAGAGCTATTGGTCTTCTATATCCTGGTTTTATAATTCTTGGATTGTCCAAATTTCTGCAGCTGGTCCCAGTGAAGGGCTTCATTTGGATGTGCTTCCAGGAGTTATTACTGCTGTCACTTTTGTATAGGAGGAAAGTAAGAAGTTGCGGATCAATTTTTTCGTAACTCGATATAATATAATGGCGAAGGAAGCAAACTCTGACATTAGAGAAGTTGTTGAAATAAGTCATTGTTTTCTAGAGTGTATGTATAGATTTGATATTTGGATTCTTATATTAGAATTGGAGTTTTATTTTAGAAAGTGAGCAGATCAGGAAAATCTGTGAACTATGGCTTTGGCCAGTCCGTAAACAAGTACTTTCGAAAGGGGCAAAGCGGACAAAGGGAGGATGGGACTGCCGTGGGCCTTATTTATTTGAGTCATCTTTTTTATTTATTCAATTTTCTTTATCAAAATAACAAACAGCAAACCTGAATGTGGTTGGCTTAGTTAATTAATTTGCAAATGTCACTGTAAGCTTTAACTTAAATAAATAAATAAATCTTTTAATGGTTGAGAGAATCTCAAGAATATTTTATTATAATAAAAAGGGGGTTCAGATCCATTTCAAAGAAATCTGAAGGGCGATGTTGCTATCTATAGAAACACAGAAGTGATTTGGGAATTAGATACATCAAATGATGTTCCTGGTTCTATTATTATAATACTGTACATAGTATTACAATAGGACTCAAAGTCTCAGTATGATAAGTGTTACAATACTATAAGATACAAGCACACAGCTGTTACGACTATCCTGATCTTTACTAGAAGAACTTCAATATTATCACAATACTAACATTATCTCTAACAGCCCCCCGCAAACTCAACCGCCCGCAGAGCAGAGATTGAGTTTGTCGCGAATCCTCACAAACCGAGTGCTGGATAGTGGTTTGGTTAAAATGTCGGCTAACTGATCCTCACTTGATATGAACTGAACCTGGAGTTTCCCTGCTGTTACTTGCTCGCGCACAAAGTGAAAGTCAATTTCCACGTGCTTTGTCCGTGCTTTAATCACCGGATTATGACTAAGAAATGTGGCCCCCAAATTATCACACCAAAGGACAGGTTTGGGTACCCGGACACCAAGTTCAGTGAGCATATTCTGGATCCACATGAGCTCTGCCGTCTGCCATGGCTTTATATTCTGCTTCGGTTGACGATCGAGCAACTGTGCGTTGCTTCCGTGAAGCCCATGCCACTAGATTTCCCCTATAAAACACAAGAAAACCTGCCGTGGATTTCCGGTCATCTGGACTACCAGCCCAGTCGGCATCAGTATAGACTTGAACACCAGTATCTTGTGTGTGACAAATAGCCAAGCCAAGTGTAGACGTATGCTGAAGATACCTCAAAATTCGTTTGACAGCAACCAGATGGGTATGACATGGAGCATGCATAAATTGGCTAACCTTACTAACTGAGTAGGCAATGTCCGGCTGTGTGATAGCCAGGTATTGTAATGAGCCAACAAGCATTCGGTATAAGGTCGGATCAAGCAATGAAGGTCCATCCCCCTTCCGAAGGGTAACGGAGGTGGAGGCAGGTGTCTGGGTGGATTTGCAGGTCTCCATCCCGGCCTTATGCAAAAGATCATTTGAAACGCCCGTGTCCCAATTTATTAATATAAGTTGTAAATCAATTTTAGATTGGCCAAACTGCCCTTATCATTCCCGGGACACCCGTATCCCACATTATTCATTAAAGATTATACATCATGTGAAGTGACCAAATTGCCCTTCTACCCGGGATACAATATCAATAACAAAAATTCAAGAACAATTATACAAGAAATTAAACAACAACGAGTATGCAGCGGAAGACTAAACATATGATGTCATGTATGTAGTGAACTCTATGGATCCGACCCGAGGAGAGGGAAAGCACCGCCACCTGCTGATATGCACCACTGCTCAATGAGCAGTTAACCTGAAACAGACTGTGAGGGGGTGAGACCAACCACTGTCTCACCGCAGACAAATAAACCAATAATATACAAAACAAATCAACTACAAATACACCGGCAATGGCAACAGCAACACAGAGCACAACAATTCACAAAACATAACACCAGTCA